>JASEVX010000181.1:0-90000 GCA_031761405.1 Serripes groenlandicus
CCTCTCTCTCAAATAAACATACAATAAATACTATAGGGCTGGGGCGCTGTATACATGTGATCATCCCATACCCCGTATATGGCTATACCGCTCGCCCACGTGTATATCTCTAACCTCATTGTGTTACGCAGAGAGAGAGAGACAGACAGACATACAGACAGACAGACAGACAGAGACAGACAGACAGAGAGGACAGAGGGAGAGTGACACACATAGAGATTGAGAAAGAGCAGAGAGAGAGAGAGAGAGAGAAAGAGAGAGACAGAGAGACGAAAATTGCTCAAATCTGTCACTGTTTATATTGTAAGTTTAAAGTTGCGCAATATGTGTTTTATGCTCTTGAAAGTTCGTTTCTTTTGTTCAAAGAAGACATGACTGGTCTGTTGATAATGAAGCATTTTTCTTCTAGACAAAGGTTGCATATTTTGTTATGCGGTGAATAAAGCTTAGCTCTGCTTAGGATTTTCCACGTTATTGAGTACATCACATTGTTCTCTTTTAGGCCCCAAATATGCTCACTTAATGTTGTGGCATTCCTCTTTTCTTTGTTCATGAAGCTGGAGCAATGACCAGAATAGCTTGATTTAAAACTATTACATGTAAGGCATATATACGTATCCAGGTCCATGTTATCATAACGGGTAACTGTGGCCTGGTATATCACGCTAGTAGTGAGGCATTTTCCGTCTAAGGGGCACCTACGATTAGATCTGCAGTTACAGTCGTCTTGAATATCTTCTAGCTTGGGCTCGAGTTTATATATATAATATCGAGAGAGAGATTTAAGAGAGAGAGAAGATATAAGAGAGGAGCAAGAGAGAGAGAGATATAGAGAGAGAGAGAGAGAGGAGAGAGAGATAGAGAGCAGAGAGAGAGAGAGAGAGAGAGAGAGAGAGAGAGAGAGAGAGAGAGAGAGAGAGAGAGAGGATGGAGAGATAGAGAGAGAGAGAGAGAAGAAAAAGAGAGAGAGAGAGAGTGTGAGAGAGAGAGAAAGAGAGAGAGAATATATATATATAGAAGAAATAGGAGAGAGAGAGGGGAGAGAGAGCGCGAGATAGAGAGACAGACAGAGACAGACAGAGACAAACAGACAGACAGACAGACAGACAGACAGAGACAGACACAGAGAGACCAGAGAGAGAGAGAGAGAGAGAGAGAGAGGAGAGCTTACAATATGCCTTGACCATCGGTTAGTTTAAGAAGTGTGACTTTTCCTCCGTTCTTAATGATTATGTTTATAATTTTTAATCGGTTCTGTTAGGGTAAGTGTAAGTGTAACTACAAGTTGTATCTCTTCTTGGGAAGCCTGAGAAAGATCTCACAAATCTTCAAGCCGAAAAGGAAGACGATTGTTCAGCGATAAGAACATCTTTGTGTTAAATTGAAAACAAGCAGATGATTTCGTAAAAAACAACAAGATATACTCGCAAGCCCTTAAAACACTTATATTACAATGCAATCCTTTGATCAGCGCGGAATGTCACAATGAAGACTGCATGTATGTGTTCGTAACAGGCGAGATCCAGACAGCCTATGCTTTATCACCTTCTGGTCTACACAATAATGCTATTGTATCATCCTATAGACATTCATGATATTTTTAAAGTGCCTTGCTAAAGGTTATTACCCCTAGGGTGCATCTCGCGTTTGCATTCTTAAATAGTTCTTGTCATTAAAGATCGATTTTGCAAGGGTCATAACTCTGATGACACAACAGAAATAGTGTCATTTACCCTTCAACATGCAACAAATATACCGTAGACGATTTGAAACATCTGATTGGAAAACTATGGAAAATCTCTTTATATAAAAGTTTAGTTTTAGATGAGTGTTGAAAACATTGTGGCAAGAGGAGACATTACTCATGATGAGCAATTTCTCCTTTTGCAACAACGTTTGCAAACACTACACATTTACATATTAATGAGCAGGTGCTTGTTTTGTCTTTGACATCACTTTAAAATATAATTACAAACAACTTTTGGGGCTACAATTTCAGTCTTTTGTCGAAAGATGCATGTGAGACTAACTTACTTGTAAACGGACAGTTGCTCAAGCTCGCCTGACTCTTCACTGTACTTAGATGCATTAACCCTTTCCCACATACAATAAATCTTCAGCAGACGACTTTGAAAACATAGTGGCGAAAACCTAAAAAATCTCCATAAAAGATAGCTTAATTGTTAAATTAAGTTGAAAACATTGTGACCAACTTGAGGAGAAATTGCTAATCATAAGTATTTTCACCTATAGCCACAATGTTTTCAAAAGTCGTCAACTGCTACTGCGTCAAAATGCGTCTGCAGGTGGGAAAGGGTTAAGACACCAAATCGGCTGACACTGCTCAAGTATTATAACGACTAGCATCCGTTTCACCAGCTTTAACACGTTTACCACTTACAATAAATCTGACGACTTTGAAAATATAAAAAAAAAAAAATGTGGAAAATCTCTTTAAACGATACCATAATTATTATATATACTTAAAAACATTGTTGCAAATGGAAACATCTATCAATATTGCAGATGCGTCAGAAAGTGTCTGTGTGAGGGAAAGGGTTTTACTGTATCGTATTTTTCATGGTTTTTATATCAGCTTCCCGTGTTCACCAGTTACCAGTTATTCGATTAAAATATCACGAGGAGAAACAAAATAATTCAAATTCTACAAAAAATACTTTTTAGTTTAACTTGCTACAAATGCTGGGAAGGGTTGATACTTCAGGACACAATATGGTTACTTATCCCTCTGATGCACATGTTCATCCCTGTGTTCACTAAACCATTAATATGAAAAAGGCAAAGCCTCGTCACAACAAGGCGGTTTGTGCGATTTTAAACGCCTTTCAAAGAATCTTTGGTATTCTTTTTCAGTAATAGTGTCCATATCCCCTTGTCTGGGGCCGAGCCCCGGTATCTCAGTCGGTAGTGACGCAGGCTGTCAATCCAGGGGTTGTGAATTCGAACCCCAGCTCTGTCAACATTCTCTAAACGTCGTTCGTCTTTCAACAATGGACAAACTCTATGTGGAAAAGCAGCCAGTTGCTTTGAAAGACTGTTGTGTTGAGTACTGCTGTGAAAAGCCAAGTACACATGTGTATCTGAACTGACCGCCAAAGAATTATTGAAAACGGCATTAAACCCCTATCAATCAATCCTTGGCTAGAGGTAAGTATCTGCCACGACCATGACATTATTTGGTCAGGCTAACACACAAAATGGCGGCCCCTTTCGGACATGGTTAAGAAAGTATAACGCCAAAGCGACAACCTTTATCTTGGACTAAACCTTACAAATGCCAGGTTTTATTGGTCCTCTTTTGGGTTATCGAAAGTCAATCATGCTAGTATTAATTTACTAGCGAACGCCGGGTACCAGACTAAGTCAAGACGCACTAATTTACTAATAAGTACGCTGGGTATAAGACTACGCTACATTGATGGTTCATGCCAGTCGTTTTAATTTACAATTTGCTAAGCCGGGTACCACAATAGCTCGCTTTATAACGTCTAGGCAAGTTATCGTATCTGGATATTAGACGGGTGAACTGATTAAAACAAAGACAATTTCAATATCTGCGATCTTTAAAATATAAAGTAATTCACCATCATCCTATATTCTATATATATAAACATCGATGCACCGTCTGACAAATAGACTTGAATTGTTAAATTAGGTTTATTCCAATACATTTATCTGAAAACTTGTTGAAAGCGGTGTAAATCACTATACCGACAAGCAAATTTACCTTTATACAATGTCATTGTCGAGTATCATTTGCAAGGTACATTTCATAGCCTAGTCCTGATTACATAGTCCTGCACTACGAAATTTATACGCGTACTGTCACCCAATCTCATCAAAGTCCATTGCCAAGTCAACAAAAACAAAAAGGGAAAGAAATGCTGAATATCAACTTAGTGATGTAGTGGTAGATTTCCGCCTCGGTGCAGGAAGTTTCGGGTTCAATCTCCGGCCGGGTGATACCAAATACTTTAAAAAATACATTTATGACTTGCCCTCCCAGGACACGTCATGATATAACTGAAAATGTGTTGAACGCGGCTTAAAACACCATATAAATTAACAAATAAAGCAAAGGAAAATGCTGCGTTTACTAGCCACCATTATAGATCCTGGTCAGGTGGCGAGATTACGCAGGCTGACTTTGCTCTTTACTGATGGCTGATAGAGATAAAGAAAGCTAATAGAAACAAAAGTTAAAACGAAATGGTTCAGGTTATGTTAAAAGTGGAAGCTTGCTTTTATAGCGACGTTGGTAGAATGGTTGACCTTTTCGTAAAGTAAAGCAACGTTCCTCGCGGTTAGTGCCTGGATGGGTGACCCGCGATTGCTTAACGCCGGTACACGTTACACTATGGTTTTAATTTACATTTTAATTATAAAAAAGCTACTCGCATATCAATAGACTGGTTCACTATTCTTAATCTTTTATCGCAAACTCGAACGAGGACCAGTCTAGTGAAGAACTGCTTCGGAAATATGCGAGAGCTGACGGTAAAATACGGCACATGCGCGATCAAGACGATTAACACGGCGCATGCACAAGCCCATTGCACCAGTGACAGTTTTTTCACAACCAATATATGCACTGGTGCTGAGGCACCCGCGCAAAATAACAACAGCTTTTTAAGTTATCACCTATCAAGGTATTAGCTATACATGTACCTAATGCAGATTAGCTGTATAATTATCCTTGCATGTCTTTTAATAATCAGAATAAATCTGAATGGGAAATCTAATCACAAACTAGGTCTAATCTCTATATCTGTACTTTACGTTACAAAGAGAAGTACATGGCAGCAAAACTTGAACCGGCTACGAAACCTACAATGTATTTGTGGACACTGAACAGAAGTTTAGTCTGGTTCTCCGCGTACTTTATATTCAAAAAGTGCCGTAACAAAGTGGTAGGGTCAAGTAATTCAGACTGGGCAGAAGGTTTGCTTTAAACAATTTTAGTTATAAAAACAGGCGGTATCAAATATGGTATGCTAAAGTTAACTCGGTGCGCTGTAATAATGTTGTCATCAGAAAAAGACAAATACTAGCCAGTAGAATGCATCTGTAATTGTTTATTTGTGAAATTTCTTTGTGAAACACGCCTCGTATACATTTGAAATTAATGAATGTATATTGTTTTATGGCGCATCGACAGCTAAGGTCATTTAGCGCGCAATTAAATTTAATTATTCATGATCCCTGGGTAAACAAACCAGTACTAGGCTAGAAAATGTGCCTTGCCCAAGTGCACTCCACCATGACCGTAGTGCCGCGACTGGGGATCGAACCCGGGACACCCGGTTTCGAAATCCCCGACGCTAACCACTCGACCACAGCGGATCTGAAATTAAAGAGCAGCAAGTAGGGAACATTCAAGCGTTCATTCAAGTCTCAATGTTTTCGTATGTTTGTATGCTAGAAAAGAAACCTATATAGAAATGTCACGGACGTCTTTGTTTGTATTGTGTGCTCAAGAAAATGTGTTTCTATGTTTCTATATTTTGATGCATTTTGTGTACAAATAAACTATAAAGAAATTTCAGAAGACTTTGTTTGTATGGTATGCTCAAGAAAGTGTATTTCAATGTTCATTAGTGTTCAAAGAAACTATATTGAAATCATCTAACTCATATAATAGAGAACATATATATGTCGATACATTATGCAGAGTCCATAGTGTTGATTTTCTCGTGGAACGGCTCATATACATGTTGACTGAGTGCCTTCAAGCGCAATCAAGTGTAGTGCACACGAACAATAACGATAGCACGCCTTTTGTTGGAGTTGTTAGAAGATTGTAATCATTCCAATATGCCTATTTTTAGAGTTATCTCTTTGTTTCATGATTTCTTGTTCAGCAAATTTCTCGATTATTTTCAAATATATTAATTTCAAACTTAACGTGTTGATAGCTTGTATTCAGCAAATGCACAGGTCTAAAGTGCACGCTGACTATATATAATTCTAGCATGCGTGTTCATCCCACTTTTAATACGCCCGTTGATAAAGGGGCCGCACTATGGTAACGCCTACGACTTTAAGTCCATTGGTGGATGACGCTTGTCACAGTGACTTTTGTCAAACGTCGGAAAGAATGTTGGTCGAGCTGGGGTTCGAACTCACAACCACTGTATTGAAGCCCGCCTCGCAACCGACTGAGCTACCGGGCTTGACATATAAAGACAAGACCGCCCGGTCTCCAAGATATATGGAGTCGTCTGTGTGGCGTTATATCGGTTTGTTTGTGAAGTCTGTATTATAGTGTTTGATTTAATATGGCAGTCTGAAATACGAGGCGTCTATATTACATAGATCGCATGTTGAATACAAATCGTATTTACGGTTACTCTGGGAATTTACTTTATGTATAACTTACCAATTTTAGCAAAACAGCTTATTGAGAAGTGAATATATTGCCGTTCCCTTTTCAAAAAAAATGCAGAGTTAACTGCATGCGTTTGGTTAAAAGAAGAAAGCCGGTAAAGAAAGATACTGTAACATTGTGGGAAAAAAGATAATTTTGGTGAAATTCTACAATTTCTTCTTTTCAGATAGTGTCTATCGCTCATGACACATATATAGGATCCATCATGAGTTTTTTTTGGAGATCAAGATTTCTTAAATGAGTCTAGAAAAAGACGGTTATTAACCGAGCCTCTTGGCGAGGTTAATAACTCTCTTTTTCGAGACGAATTTAAGAAATCTTCTCCAAAGAAAAACGAGTGATGGATTCTTTTTATCACCTTAACAGTGTGTTTTAATGAAAAATATTGACAACATCAAAACAAAGACCGAATAACATATTCTTCATAAGAACTTGTGATTAACCGCATAAAAAAGTAGTCCTCGTCATTTTTGAATAAGAAGAAGAAAAAAAAACAATGTTTTAAACAATTAAGACTCGTTATTTATTCAAAATAACGTATTATTGCATTTTTCAATGGGTAAAATTTAACAACTTAACAATAAACATAATAAAGATAAAGGTCAAAATGACGTCATCAGTAGTCGCGTGTATGACGTGTTTTTGTTATCACACATGTTGGATATCGTTGTTCCGTGATTTGTTCTCAAATTGAAAATAAGGGTATTTATGTGATAAAATTATATCCTTGATATATCAAAAATGACATTTACAATCCTTTCAGTCATACAAGGTAAATTCTTTACTTCACGACAAAGTTGTAGCCGATGGAGATATGCTTTAAAATGCCGAATTAGCTCTTATAGATATCGAGGGCTTAGCGTGAAACAGTTGTAACTAAAATTGGTATTTTTTTTTACTAAGGTTAATCACCTCGCCATAAAATTTTGTAATGTATTAAATCATTTTTCTTGGAAAACTATGGAAATGTAGGTGCCATTGCTCGTTCTGAGCAACGCACCTAAATTTGCATTGTTTACAAAGGGGTCAAAATTGCCCTTAAACCAGGGTTTTCAAAATTTTTAGTTACAACCGTTTCACGCCAAGCCCTCGATTTGTTGATACGGAAAATATCTGTTTGTTTTAGTTGTTCTATTTTTGTCTTGTTTTAACCTGTTCCCATATACTCCTTTTTTCTTCAACAGTGGACTTTGCAAAAATATGAGAAGTCTCTTTAAATGAAAGATATTTGTTTAATATTGTTGAAAACATTTTGGCAAAAGGAGATAATGAGCATTTTACTATTTTACCACAAGGTTTTCTTAAGTTGTCTTTTACAGTTGCGTCCATAAATGGGAATACGTTATTGACACATCTGCAATAGATAACCTTTGAAAACTATGCCATAATGCTTTTTTATTTAATAATTAAACTGTCATATATGGAGATATTTCACATTTTCAATGCAGTGTAGGAGACTATGTAAAGAAAAATATATATAGTGAAAAGTATCACTAGATAATTTCACGGTTTTAAAACATTGAGTTTCTCAATAATGCTTTGACAAGTATGTAATACACACATCTCTTTACCCTTTCCGACAAACAGGGGCTTTCTGACAACTCTGCAGGAGATGAATTTTAAAAACATTATTTTAATTCATTCATCAAATATTTTGTTTGTTGAAATTCTTGGTATCGTATCCCGTATCTTGCTCGCTTTTCCGAAATTGTCGTTTTGATCGACGTTTTCAGTGGTTTCAACGAGCGCCGTACTTCTCACTCGATTGCTTTATCGAATATACTTGTTATATACTCTTTTCTTCAAAATGAACATATATTGATGTTCATACCATATTTGTCTTTAACTGCCATATGAATCAATGTTTGATGTTAACAAATGACTTTGTAAATAAAATAGGCCCACAATTCGATAGATAAATTTCGTCAATAAATAATGGATAAATTTGTTGCAACCATTCAATGCTCCAATCACAATACAATCATAGTGGCTCTTGCATGCTGGTCTTAACTGTATGTGACTGAACTATTGTTGAAAACATCAGTAAAATCTAATGAAAAAGTTTGTGGTAAAGGATGTATTCAAACTTGAACATAAAGGTTGTTGAGACCTTTTCAGAGCAGACGATCCTAACATATCTTATCGGGTTACTTCTTATTATAGCACTGGATATTTGTACATTTTATCATTACCGGTTATAACCGCCTATCGTTACGAAGTATTATTATACGGTATCTATGCGCAATATCACGTGATTGTTGTTTGTAAAGACTGCATAGTCGTTTGGGCCCGGCATTACGCCTTTGACGTACATACAGTTCGGACGTATCTAACATATTATATCACGGGGAAAGAGTGGTGCGCAAAAAGGATAGAAGATTTTATTGGTGAACTTTGAGAATTCGGTAAGTTATAACTTTTGACCTTTAGTTTGAACATTATATTGTTTTCCTGGTTTATCCAATGATACCGAACCTAACATACTAATTATAATTTTAGGGGAAAAATAGCTTTGCAAACCTTGATGTAAAGATATGTGATGTGATGTATAGAGAGTAACTGTTAAGGACATGTTATATCATGTTATATTTAATATTGCGACCCCACTTTCACGTATATGTAAATATAAATATATACAATTGGATGGCAGTTAATTGTTAATAAGGACATGTTATATTATGTTATATTTAATATTGCTATCAGGGCAAAATTATGTTGCTTATCATTCGTTGCATTTTATCCCGTTACCTTTTGTTCGAATACCATTTCGGAAAGGCATCGAACTTGCGACTTCTGCAGTTAACTGTTAAAGAGATGCTACATTTCATATTGCGACTTCACTTTTCACGTACAATTTGAAAGGCAGCTAACTTTTAAGACTTCACTTTTTACGCATTTGTAAATATACACAATTGGAAAGTTAGCTAACTTTTAAGACTTCACGTATTTGTAACTGATATATACAATTGGAAAGGGGCTAAATTTTAAGGAAATGTTACATGTAATATTGCGACTTCCCTTTTCACGTATTTGTAAATATATACATTTGGCAGGGCAGCTAACTTTTAACACTTCACTTTTCATGTATTTGTAAAATATATACAATTCGAAATGCAGCAAACTGTTAAGGAAATATTTATTTCAGTTTATATTGCGACTTCACTTTTCACGTTTTTGTAAATATAAACAAATAAAAAGGGGCTAAATTTTAAGGAAATGTTACATTTAATACTGCGACTCCCCTTTTCACGTATTTTTTAAATATATACATTTGGCAGGGCAGCTAACTTTTAAGACTTCACTTTTCATGTATTTGTAAAATATGTATACAATTCGAAATGCAGAGAACTGTTTAGGAAATGTTTCCGTTTATATTGCGACTTCACTTTTCACGTTTTTGTAAAACATCTTAGTCTAAAATACTTTTATTGAAGAGTATTCTATGTAAATGACTTTTACATAATATTTCTTCAACTTGTTTTCACGGGAAAAGGTACACGTTTTCATTTCTGAGCAGTGTAGGTTCGAATCGCCTTTACATCTTATCATAATCTATACAATTTGACAAAAACTTCTATTACCCTTGTGTAAGTAATATTTGAACAGAGTAGATATTTAACAGACTGTGCCGATGCACTGGCTGATCTGAATCTACACTCTTCACAAAACCAGACGTGAACCTTATCGCACGGACGGTCACATATATACGAATGTTCAATCGTAAGTGAGATATTTTAATCAATTACTTATATGACGCACACTCTCTCCGTTTCCAAGAATGTTATTCAAAACGGGTTTTTCTCCCCTTTCGTATTTACTGTTAATAAAGTTAACATCATAATCTGTAAGGCTTTGGCGGTATATACTGCATAGATTTAGTTAAAAAACAATCCAATTCTGTTATTATTGTTTTGTTTTGAAAAGACACATTGTATATATATATATATATATATATATATATATTGCCGTGTTCACTTATCTGCAGCATACTTATTTAATGGTACATTAGTCTTAGACTAATTTGAATGAAGTCAGTAGATCTAGTTTCAGAGTAACTTGTTTTAAGAGCCTGTTTGCACTATACGCATATAAATTGAACCACGCTCTACCACAGCGGCAATGCTTTTTGACTGATCAAACTATTTCGTTGTTAGGGGGCTTTGTAAAGAGCATTTATATGTTTATGAACTTACTTTGAAATAAGCCCCCTATTTTCAAAAGGTTCAAAGGTTGAGAGTATGTGCACTTAATTTAAACAATCCCCATCCCCTAGGGGTTGTGTTTTCTTTTTTAAAAATTAAACTTGCTAGAACAAAGACTGAGAGGGTTACCACAACCACCCGAAACCTACTTCGAAACCTTATCATTACTTTCACACGTTTGCCTTTTAAGCATATAGTGATAACAGGCCCCATCCCTAAGGATCATGTGTTATAACCTATCAACATATTTCGATTACTCATGGAAAGAACATTTGAGTAAAGAATAATATAGGTTTAGAGGAAAAAGATTGTTTGCTTTCTCCATTTGTGATACCATCTAAACCATGAGTTCAGTATCGAATCGAATTATTTGAACACTTTCGTACTATAAACATTCCTTTGAAGTTTAGTTCACACAGTGTTTTTAGTGGAAACGTTGGTTAGCATGTAATGTGTAAGCTGACTGCCACATGGTGATCAGATTAACTCATCTTAAGTATCTCGAGCTTAGAAATAAAGGTACAGATAAGTTTCATCATCTGTTATTTTTAACATTTCTCCGTTATATAAAGCAGTCACAACATTAAGGACTGATCGAGCGATGTCATTTCTTTACTAATGTATGGGTTCAATAGCGAATTTCATGACCTCTAAAACGAATTATTCTGTATTTGCTAAGTGTTTCATTATTGGCCCTTTGTCAGTAGGTGATGCTTTAAATATATATGAGCCGTTCCGCGAGAAAATCAACATTATGGCTTCTGCGAAATGTATCGACCAGATCAGCCTGTGCAGTCCGCGCAGACTGATCCAGCCGACACATTCTGTCTCAGGGGTATTGAGGTATAGAGTAATGATCCCTGAAACAGAAAATCCACAGGAGGCGAAAAGTGTCTATCCGGGTAAGCCTGTGCGGCATGCTTATGCTGATCGGGGTCGATATTTTACGCAGAGTCCACAGTGTTAGTTTTCTCCCTGGACCACAATGTTTTCAACTTTATTTAACGCTATCTTTAAGGAGATTTTTCAGGTTTTTGTAACTCTATTTTCAAAGTCGTCTGCCACATATTTGTTGTATGTGGGAAAGGGTTAAGCATGTAAAGCGATGTACTGGTACGAGAATTTAAATGGTAGGTGGGCTGACTACCGAGATATAACTAACATACTGTACATGAGGACGGTGTACCTATTTTCATTAATTAAACACAATCTAAATGGACCAGCGTCTGTTTTCCAACACTAATTCTGTTACAGATCTATACAAATTTAAGTGGTAAGCAGATAGTAAACACCACACGAACGTCGACTTTCGAGATTTTTGAATAGACCAAGGCTCCGATACACATATATGTAATATAATCTTTAATTTCCCTTTTTACCATACGGCCATTCAAGAAATATATGATTTCCCTCAAACAAATAATGATTAAATATAAAAAGTGTTCAATCTGAAGCGTTATTTATAACGGTGACATCTCTCTTTGCCACTTGTTAGTTTTAAGATAAGATTTTATGGGTGAAAATGGTAGGCAATGTGAGACTAGGCTCCAATTCCACCAAACGTACTAAGCGCCATTTAAGACTTTTAAAAATACTTAAAAGCAAATTTCATCATTATAGTTTTTTCGAAAATTTTGTAAAACATGAATGGTGGAATGTTTGAGTAATTTACTAAGTTCATATAAATCGTTACATGCTGTTAAGTATTTTTAAAAGAATTACTGAACGCTAAGTAAGTTTTCTGGAATTGGACACAGGTCAACAATCGTGAATTAGCCAGGGGCTAGGGTTTTTCAAATGTTAGCTCTCCGTATTAGATATTAATGGCCAGCCTTTTGGACACTATTTGGACCTTGTGTATTTGGGCCGCTCCATGAGAAATCAGTGATAGTAACATTGCATATGAAATAACGTAATCATCGCTCAAAGTGTGACGTACTTCCGCGTGTGTAAACTCGCATATTTACACGGTGTTTGATCATGTTTATAAACATAGTGTGCATCAATAAAATGAAGAGCGACATACTGTTACAAGCAGGTTCATCTCTCCCTATTAATTAATCCAAAAGAAGTGTTCAACTTTTCCAACAATTACAAGCGCTTAAGCTTAGTTAGACGTATCGTAAAAAGGTCAGGCAAACTCAAAAATCGCCAAACATGCTTGAATACTTGTTTGCATATTTTCCTTATTACTATATGAAATGCAATATGTTTTAGAAATGAAATGCGCATCTTTCTATATGCTTCAGATACAATAATTAAGAATTCCATGAACAAATGAAGATGAAGTGTAACACAAATTTGCAACGAAAACTACAAAACAGCCTTAAAAACGTAAATTATTTTTGATTTAGCGTAAAATTACGTCTGTTTTCTCGGCAGACTATATACAGGAAGGATTTGGCGACATTTTCAACCATTTACAGTCGAATTAAACAACATGGAGGCCGATAAAGAGAAAAATAAATTTTGTGACAATTACATTTTTTATGTCAAAAATACGTTACCAGTTTAACTGATATATTATCTCATACCGATTAATTTATTCCCAGAAACCCCGAGTCACAATGAAACAAAAACAAAGACACAAGCAAAAAGACTTGGCTGAAAAAGAATTGCAAAAACAGCAAAATCATAGGGAAAGTCAAAATCACTCATGTTCTTGTATGATTTAAATTTTTTAACTTACACTTGTTTGTCGCTGTTTGCGTGTATTGCATATATATATGAAATGAATATTTATCTGTTATCTAAAGCTTAAATCGAAACTCATGACGAAATTGTTTATATTTCAATCCGGATATAACTGCGACTTAAAATCCTAGAAATTTTAACTTAATTTTAATTTTAATTTAGAAATTCTTTACGTTATCTTTACTTGATTCTCAAATGAACGTCAAGTTCGCGTCATTTTAAATAAGCGTTAAGCCAACCTGGTATTGCACGAATTTTGTCCCCGCAATGCAACGCAATTCGTCGTGCCAATCATTAAAGATGAAAATTTCAAATATTCGGCACGCATCAATTTTCGTACCATGTGCATAACAATTTTCGTACCATGCGTGTTCACTGCGCGAACTCGGCGCTAACACTGCCGACGGTGCGTATCAATGCGTGTCAATGCGTGAACACTGCGCGAAGTCGGCGCGAACACTGCCGACGGTGCGTGTCAATGCGTGTCAATGCGTGCAATCGTCCACAGCGGGTCGAGGAATGAAGTTAGGTGTGAAACTACACGCTATATATATAGCGTGCCGCCAAGCGGGACAAAGCGTGACAATGCGCGAACAATACTTAACCTATGCGTAAACATCTTTGTCCGCGCATTGCGTAGACAGTGCGTAAGTTATGCGTGTACAGTGCGCGAACAGGCCGCAAACACGGCTTCACGCTCCGCTGCGTAGCACCGAAATGGCACGCCTTGCCACGACGCATTGCGTGGCATTGCGGGGACAAAATTCGTGCCAGTGTCAGGGTGGCTTACACCTTTTAGCCTCACCTTTTGACGTTACGTCTTATTAGATATATACTATATCGATATCTATATACATGTATTTTGTTCTAATTCCTTCTTTTAATGATCCAACAATATTTAGTGTATGCTTTTAGACTTAACAAATTGTCTCTGAGATTGTTTTAAACTATTGATAGATACGCATTTCCGTGCATTCTTTTTCCTTTCCATTTTGTCTCGATGTAATATATTGTGTTTAGAATCCGTGTCTCTCTGAAATTAATTGTGACACAAACGATATTCGCATTCTGCAGTATTCATGTACCTGTTCATCCCTCTATAAGATTTCAATCAAAATGTGTTTACGTTGTAATGGTGTAATACAATGCTGTATGGATAAAATGTATCTGCATCTGCGAAACGTAAATTGAAAAATAATATATATATGTATATAACCGACCAAAATGTTATGAAACTCTAGTCAAAGAATAATACATGAATATGAAATAATTCCGTTTGAATCGGTCGAAATTGCGGATTCAACGCAATGCTTTATGTGTCAGTAGATATTCAACTAATAGATGTATAACTGAGCTGAGATTTTTGAAAACCAACCAAAGTGCTGTACGAATAGTTAAGAAACAGATCAGTCTGCACATGTTTGCAATTTAATATGCATTTATGTGTTTAGGTAACAAAAGCCTTCATACTACCTCTGACTAACAGTATACACCGAGATCATATTGGATAGATGTGCAGGACAATCTACACTCGTCCAAAAATAATCTTGACAGTATCTAGAGCACAGCTCAATTATATCCCTTACATTACAGACCGAATACAGTTTTACAGTGGTGAACTATAGCTACGTTATGTACATTACAGACCGAAAACAGTTTTACAGTGATGTACTATAGATACGTTTTGTACATTACATACCGAATTCAGTTTTACAGTGGTGTACTATAGCTACGTTATGTACATTACTGACCGAATACAGTTTTACAGTGGTGTACTATAGCTCGTTATGTACATTACAGACCGAATATAGTTTTACAGTGGTGTACTATAGCTACGTTATGTACATTACAGACCGAATACAGTTTTACAGTGGTGTACTATAGCTACGTTATGTACATTACAGACCGAATACAGTTTTATAGTGGTGTACTATTGCTCGTTATGTACATTACAGACCGAATACAGTTTTACAGTGGTGTACTATAGCTACGTTATGTACATTACAAAATTTACCCCACCCCGGGGATCACCTGTTTTATAAGGAGAAAATTTGAAAATGTTCTTGTCTGAAAAAGAAATGCATAGAGCTTAGATATATGTGTGTAGCACTGCATTGTGGTCCTCCACCATGATTGTTCAAATAATGCCCACTGGTTTAAAATTGGTCCCGCTTCTGGGTTCAACTGTTATACATGCAGCATATAGGGGTACACTTGTTCAAGGAGAGTCAGCTGATATAACACTACCATCGAGGGCAGGTTAATTTTCACCAAATTCTTATAGTGGAAAGTTTTAAAATCTTCTTGAACAAAATGGGCTCCTTTGCGAAGCGTAAAAGTAGCCATCTCTGCACCCTCAGTAGGAGGTCAGAGTCTCCAAATGAAAGCTAAATACTAACTAGAGTGTGGTTTTCACTTGAGAAGGAGACAAGAATATGATATTCAGTAGCCATATAGATGACTATAATATAGATCGAACTGTTATTGAGCCTCGCTATGTGTACAGGAAACTCACAATGAGCCGCACTTATATGCAATCTGATCAAAGTCTTCAACATTGTTTATGAATAATTAGCCTGGAAATGTTTAAGAGGATCAATATATGAGCCGTCCCACGAGAAATCCAACATTGTAGACTCTGCGTAAAGTATTGACCCGGATCAGTCTAAGCATGCCGCCCAGGCTAATCTGGGCAGACACTTTTCGCCTCCTGTGAATTTTCTACTTCAGGAGTCATTACTCTATACCTCTTTCCCCTGATACGGAATGTGTCGGCCTGGATTAGCCTGCGCGGACTGCGCATGCTGATCTGGGTCGATACATAACGCGGAGGCCATAATGTTCGTTTTCTTGGGGAACGGCTAGTAAAGTACAAACTTGCGCATGATATGAATCGTCATTACTGATGTCATTAGAATAATGACGTCATTTTGAAACCCCGACCGTAGCGTTCTTTTAGAATACACGAAGACGAGCATCCAGACGTGTGGACTGCAGATTCATTGTTTTGAAATAATCACGTTTATCTACTTGGTTTATTTAGTTGATAAGGTATTGTGTTTTAGTGCATGTTAATATTTTTGTTCTTCAGTTTATTCATTCAATTTTAGCAACCTTTCAGGAAAACCAAATATTGGATTTATTAAATGTGTAAACCCTGATCACTCTGCGCATCCAAGGAGTTTTATCTGGTTTTCACTGATCCCTTATAAGTCCGAGAGACGATCAGGATTGAAGATTGAAGCCTCCGTTAGACAGTGAATTGTTTGATCAGATACTCACAGATAGTATGGCTATCCAAATGGATCTTTGGTTATTGCTTGTTAAAACAGGTTAAGATGACCATGCAGTATATTGTCCTAAACAGCACGGCTCAGATAGTATGGCTATCCAAATGGATCTTTGGTAATTGCTTGTTAAAACAGGTTAAGATGACCATGTAGTATATTGTCTTAAAGCACGGCTCATTTTAAAGATATTATTTATTTATATTTATATTCATTCGTTTAGTCTTTCATTATTGTCATTTATTAAAATATTCACTCGGACTTTTGTTTTATTTCAGAAGGTCTGCAAATAAACCAGTGATCTGTGGTTGGTGTTTGGGCAATTGTGTCTAAAGAAAAGAATCGAGGGTAAGTCAATTATAGTGCATTCGCCTTTTCTTCTTATTTTGCAATTCTTGATATAAATCATTCTATTAAATACTTTAAAAACATTAAAAGCTATAGATGATAAGATATTGGTAGTTTTATAAGATACTTACCACGAGATCAAACACATCATGGATCTAAGTGTGCATGTTCTTCATAAGATATAGCTTTAAGCAACAATATCTGTATAGGGACCGTGCCCTAGATAAGTAACTCGTTTGCCTTTGCGAAAAGTGTTGATCCAGATTACTATGTGTATCCACACAGTCTTATCAAGATCTAACTAGTTCACACACTACTTACCCAAGTTTGTTAGAAAATTCAGCCAACTTGAGTTGTTTCAGATAAGACTTAATAAAGGGACTGGGTAATCTGAACCTAAAATCAGAAATGTCAATAAACACGGTAGGTCAGACACTTAAAGTCCTTTAGTTTTTAACTGTTGCGTGATGATTTCATAACACATTCAAAATACATATAAATATAAAGCCTTCACTGTCTTACCAGCCCCGTTTCTTTGACAGTTCACTTATAGACTATTTTAAGGTGTCTGGATCTATATAGAGTAAAAACAAGAGTAAACCCCGAACAAACATCTGATGAATTAATTATTCTCAGTTTGTCTGTGAAACAATGAGTTAATCAGGATATAATTGATATATTTCCCCATTAAATACTGAAAAACATGTGATTTTAACTTTAATTGTCTTTTATTCCTATGTTTTCAGCCAGTCAGTAAATCTACATCGTGGTGGTCTTCGAGTTTGGTTATTTATTGTGTATTGATAACAGACCAAAAAGTGGTAAGATTTGTTATTATAATTTGTGAATATGTTAACAGTAGACTGAGTGATTGTTGTAGAAATAGGATCCTTGATCAAAGCCAACCAAAGGGATATTTGTCTTCACTGTAGACCCAGCTCAAACTACTTTTTTATGTTATCTGATCTGGTTCTGCACACTAATTGCAACTTACTAAAGGAAACATCCATCTTCTAATGAACAGTGTGAATATATATCAGATATGATATTTCCTCAGGGAAAACCATACAGTCGGTGTACACCCAAATAAAACTGCATTTTCGCTTAATCTGTTCTGGATCTACACTGGTTGAAACTTACTTATTGAAAAGTCCAAGAAAAGTCTAACAAACAGTGCGAATATGGATCAGATAGGGGTTTTACAGTCAGATCTTTTTCCACACTTGTCATAAATACCGAAGGGTTCATTCCTTTCATCATGGCATATATTACTATCATAATCGACATTAATAAGTTAAATTCCGTTAACGGTCATTCAGTTACTTCAGTATCCCCTTACTACAATTTTTACACTCATCTGTTATCTAAAAGTAAGTATTAAGGGTTAACATCATGAACTCATTGCATTAGAATTTCAAATAAAACTATTAGACTAGTTAAGACCAAGATCATGAATAAGATTTACTGGTAACTAAATTTATTCCCCAGAAATATTATGTTACCTTTTCTTCATAAATGGTCAATTAATTACATGCACTTTCTTTTACAGAAAAATGGCACAGGCTCCCACCGATATGGCTGAAAAAAACAGGTCCGGTCAAGTTAAAGTCGATGTTAAGGGTTATGAACTTTCATTCGATGAAATAAGAGAGGAGACATTACAAACTGAAAAACAAACGTGGAATAAACAAACCTGCGACATTTGCTTTTTATTAGATTTAAGTAAAATATCAACTCTATTTTTGTGTTATTTATGTAAACAGTACGTGTGTGATAAATGTAATGAGAGGCACGATAAATCCCATCGTATGGTAGAAATAGAGAGTAAGGGGGGTGAGATAGATGGACAGATCGAGAGATATCTGGACGAAATGATGAATGAGAGTGATAGTGAGAGAAAGGTAATGTTTGATAGAGAGGAAGTTTCTGTGGTCGATAGAGTTAATGTTAAACATGACTTGGATAAAAGTGAGGATTATTGGATATCTGGATTATGTGGACTGGATCACACAAGGTGGGTTGTTTCTGATAATTATAATGATTGTATTAAAGTATTCAGTATTGGTTCGCACATATTACAACGCTATATACGGTTTGGGTCTCATCCTTACGGTGTAACAGAAATAAGGGATAAACGTGAACCCACTGAGCAGGTCGTAATTCCCACTACTGATATTTCCGTACCCGACCTATCAAAGCCCAATAAACAATGTATGCTAGCTGTTACGTTGCCAAGGGAACGTAGAATATTGTTTATTAATTTAACACAAAATCCTGCCGTAATCACTAAATCTATAAAAACGGAGAAACACTGTTGTTCTATAGACTTTAGTGGAGATCAGATTGTTTACCTCTGTAAGGATGAGTACTTTGGTTCTGGTCGTCCCTGGTTTATATGCGTGATGTCCACAGACGGAGTCACGATAAAAACCATAAACACTCCTTTAGACTCTCCTTGGTCTGATCTCGCTGTTTGTTCTGGAAGGTTCTATTTAACTGACCCGCGTAACCACAAAGTACTTTGTATGAACGATAAGGGAAAAGTAGTCTATCACAAAACAATAGAAAGGTCAGTGAATAGGGCATGGCCATCCGGGATCAGTGTAGACCCAGACAACAATAATATTTATATTTGTGCCCGGGGTCACGACAAAGTTTACCGACTCGATTCTCGTTTAGAGAGTTTCGAGTCTCTCGTAGATTTAAAGTCGGTAAAGTCGAGGTGGCCCAGAGCTATTTGTGTATACAGAGATAGACTATATGTCAGTCATTACCCGTTTACTGATCTCCACTTGGTAACTGTAATCAGAGTTTTATAATATCCCATCCTTGGTTAATGTATACACTGTTACATAGTAACACTTACATAACATGAACGTGATCAATGAATTTTCTTTTGTTGCCATGGTTACCTAGTCACGAGATTACCTTCCCTTATTAATATGCATTGCTTTGTTAACATTTAGTCTGCCGTGTTGTTGGTACACTCAGTCCATACAAATCTTATCAATATTGGTTTTTGGTTTCCATCATTTATTTTTTAAATTAGTTAATTCATATATTTCTATTTATGATTTAAATTTTATTAATTCAGGACTTGAACTATATTTATTTCATTTATGATGTCCCACATATTTAACACTTTTGATAAAACTTATCTATCAGTGATTATCCGGCAACTGTTTCCATGCGTCATTCAGATCATTTATTTTTCTATCTCTTTCATGTTTAAACTGGTTTACTGTACTTATCAGTACTTATCAGCAAGCCTACCTTGTATAATTCAGTAAATATAATCCACTTAAAACTTGATGCTTGATTTTTTATATTTGATAATTCAATTCGTGTTTTACACTTAAATGAGAGGGAGAGAGATCGCGCGTTGGGGGGGGGGTCACACACATACAGAGAAATAGGGGGGGGGTCACACACATACAGAGAAATAGGGGAGGGGGGGTCACACACATACAGAGAAATAGAGGGGGGGGGGGGGGTCACACACATACAGAGAAATAAGGGGGGGGGGGGTCACACACATACAGAGAAATAGGGGGGGGGGGTCACACACATACAGAGAAATAGGGGGGGGGTCACACACATACAGAGAAATAGGGGGGGGGGTCACACACATACAGAGAAATAGGGGGGGGGACACATGCATGTACACACACATAGAGGGAGACAGACAGTCAGAGAGAGAGAGAGATAAACAGGGAAAGAGGGAGAAATATATTTGCATTCTGTTAAAAGAAAGAGAGAAGAAAATATATATTTCATTTGCATCTGTTATTATTTTATATCATTGTAGTATGCATGTAGTTAACTATGTTTTTAAAGACCAATGCAATTATTAAATGTTTTATATTATCCTATACAGTTTTGACTTGGTGTTTTGTTTGTTTAAACATGGATTAAGAATAAATATCGTGTCAGGCGAAAACAGATCTCTAACTTTGAGCATCACATGAAGATGTACTAAAGAGTCTGGCGTAAATCATAGGACAGTTTGAAAACATTGTTCGAAAAGTAGCCCAACTTATCACTATTATTGAGTTATTGTTATTAAAATATCTTCGTCCGTTTGAAAACATTGATAAACATAATATAAATCGACTGACGTCGTGGATATCACAGTCCAGTAACTCGTTACTGCTTGTACAAGTCAAAGACAATGTGTCTGCTGTCAACCAAAATCGCTGGGGAGGAATCGAACACATAGCCCTGATCTTCAATCCCACATACAATTGAACGCTGATCCAGGAAAACAAACCTAGGTGTTATGTGACACTTATGCACGAAGGGGTCATCTAGACGAAATTCTGTCAAAAAGGAAACTGTAATTTTCGGAAGTTTCTAGAAAACTTCTAGGATTTATTAGAAAATACCCAAATGTTCCTGAGCGTCTCTCAATCAATTTGCAGTAGATGACTTTGGAAACATCTTGAGAAAATGTGGAAGATCTTTAGAAGTGAAAGTATAAATATTGCATCACAAAATTCAAAACATTGTGGCAAATCGAGACAAAGCTCATTGTGAACAGTGTTTCCCATTTGTCACAGCGTTTTCACAAGTCGTCGATTATCAAATGGAATGGGTTAATGCTCCATAAGTAGCTACCGTGTATGTATATTTGAACACAGGCGAAGTATATCCTTGAAAACAACACAACTTGTATCAGCTAGCGTGTTTAGCTCACCTGTGCACGAAGTGCAAAGTGAGCTATTGTGATCACATTTTGTCTGGCGTCCGTCCGTCGTGCGTCGTCAGCAATTGACGTGTTAACACTCTACAGGCTATATTTTGCATCTGATCTTCATGAACATTTATCAGAACATTCATCACCATCAAATCTTGGACATGTTCCTAAAAAAGCATATACAATTACGAAAAGTAAAATCAGTGTTGTACTGAAAAAGGGATTCAGTAGAGATGCCCCGCTACACATCTCAGATGTATATCCCTACCCGCGCGCACCCCAAACAGAAAATGACCCAGATATCGCCATTCCCCCGACACGCAATGAAAGGCATGCCCGCGTATACGGGGACACCCATATGCCGCAGGCCATACTCCACTGACTCCTTATCCTAAGGAGTATAAAAGCTGCTTTATGAAAAGGATTTAAAACATTGACAGTTAAATGGACGCAAGGCGTATTATATTAAAAAATGATATAACAGATCTAGATTGCCTCAAATCAAATTTTGAGCAATTGGTGCAACACATATTTTATGGCGCTGTCACATAGCACCGGCTAAGCCCAACGGGCCCATACCGTTGATTAAAATGACAAGCGGTGATAAGCTCTCCGTCCACATTTTTTTTCTTCAACCGTGTACTCAACGTTTCCATACCGTCTCCATACCGGGTCCTTAACGCTTACAGCGTCCGCGTACCAGCTAGTGTCACCGTGTTGGCATTTTTCTTGCCGGGTCTCGCTGGGTCAATGCCGGGTCCTCACCGTGTGGCTACCGGCCTCTTACCGCCCGGAACGCCCCAATATCGTTCGCTAAACGTTCTCGCCGCCTTGCTGACGTCAAACACCGTATATAAAAGCTGGGAATTCACCCGTCCGGTCACACATCAGTTCACGAGTTGTACGTACATGTACTCCTCATAAATTTTCTCAAAAATCCTAACTTATGCCTAAACGTGGAATGAAAGCTGCTGGCAGAGGGGTGGATAAAGTAAAGGAAGCTTCCGGAACCGCAGGATCCTCCAACCAGATCCACAACTTCAAGGGTAAATAAGCCCAATCCCAAGTATGAGTCCTTGTAATTAGTATACAGGGATCCTGACTTGGCTGGGCAGCGGATGGCGACATGCTTCCCGTCCAGGGCGCCTATGGTGTGTAAAAAGTTCCACCGCTTCAGAAATCCTTCTGCTATAGCTTGCCATTCTTCAGGTGTCGTCGGAGGGGTCATCACTTCATCCATATATTCATCGCAGATTGCCTGGCAGACTTCCCGGACTATTATGAAGATAGTGTTTGGTGGGATGCGCCAGACATACTGGAGTCCGGTGTACTTTGCACCCGAGGCAAGGTGCCTCAGCGAAACAGCTAACCCGAGTACTGGGTCGAGTGGCTCCCGATACGACGTATGTTGCTTTGTGAGGCGATGTTCTATACGGGTTAGTATTTCATCGTACATCTCGGAAGGCGTTCTCATAAAGTTCTTGAAAGCCGTGGGATCCTCAAGCCGCAGTTCGACTATAAGCTGATGGTACACGCCGAACTGTTTGCGACGACTGATCCATCCCCTGGTCCATGCACATCTATCCCATTGGCCGCGGCAAGCCTGTCTTTGCTGCCGTCGGACGTGGAATGCCAGGTCGATATTTAGTTGGTCGCGTTCACGTTGGGCAGGGGCCAACATATACATGTTCCGAAGCCTCTCATGACACTCCATGATGACGACTGGTCCGATGGAGAGCAGGCACTAAATGAAGCTTTGACAATTGTCGTCATTTTTATACAGTAAACTATGGAGTCACGGTGTCTGGCACGGGCGCAATGAAAACACACGGCAACAGGCCGGTATGGAGACGTTATGAAGACGGTGGAACGGTAACAGGACGTTATTAGGTCGTTAAGAGGCCGGTTAAACGTTAAGAGACCGGTAAGGGGCAGGTAGGTAGCCGGTATGTAGCCGGTATGAGACGGTGGGTCAACGTTGAGCAAACGGTGAGAGCACGGTATGATGCCGGTATGAACACGGTAACACGTCGTCACCGTCCCATGAACGGTTCCATAACGGCCTCGTACCGGCCCACCGTCCTCTTACCGTCCCCATACCGGGTTCTTACCGTGTTCCACCCCTTGTACCCACACGGCGAAAGTTTTGGAAATGTTCAAAACTTTCGCCGGGTCTCGCCAGCCATTAACGGGCTCCAACCGTGTTCACCGATCGCTCAATGCCCCGTCGTTTGCCTTCACCGTGTTCCACCATCCGCACGAAATTTACCAGACGGTGGCACACGGTAGGATTACCCGGTACTATGTGACAGCTACATTACTTCATATAACAGGAGGCGGACCCGAGCCCAGCTACCAACGCCTCCGTGTTAGTTAAAAAGTTTGATGAATAGATAATTGTACATCAATGTGCATGGACCCTCGTACTATCCGAAAATGGACCTCCGAACAGCGGAGACGTTGTCGAGAATCCTTGCGGAATCCGCTGTGGTCGAGTGGTTAGCGTCGGGGATTTCGAATCCGGGTGTCCGGGTTCGATCCCCAGTCGCGGCACTACAGTCATGGTGGAGTGTCCTTGGGCAAGGCACATTTTCTAGCCTAGTACTGGTTTGTTTACCCAGGGATCATGAATAATTAAAATGAATTGCGCGCTAAATGACCTTAGCTGTCGATGCGCCATAAAACAATATACATTCATTCATTCGAGAATCCTTGCACACAATGCTGTCTGCTACAAGAGCAGAGCTCTCTTAGTCTATGTATAAAAAGTAGTTGAATGGGTTCAAATAAAATTAATGTATGGTCAAAGGGAGAACACTCTGTAAATTTGTTGTTGAGTATACCTAGAAATAGGTCTAAAAATAGATTGTTCACGAAATGTGTTTGTTGATGTTTAAAATAATGGATCTAAAAAGTGTGAATAAATGGATTAAAATTACATCAGGAATAAAATAACTGTACAGGTAGGTAAATAAATATACTTTGACCCCATACAATATATTGATTGCAGGTGTCTTGGTATTGTAAGACTGTAGATTGTGATTTTACAGATTGTCTGCAGACAGGAGAATATAACAAAGGTAAAAATAGACAGAAACAATGTTGGAGGAGCTCCATAACAGTCGTATTGGGTATACTGGAATAGAGCTTTCAATCACAGAGTGAATGCCACCAAATAAGTATGTTATCTATGCTATATAATAAGGGTTTTGACCAAAAATAGTGTTGTAGTAACAAACACTAAGAGGGAAATGGGTCGTATGACGTCATCACATTGGAATGTGATTTTCCCACGGCTTAACAATGTAAACAATAGTGGTTTTAACCGTTATAGAGATATTTCCACCGAGACAAGTCTGTTGTTCCAAACAGACCCATCACAACGATCAATTAAAGAGTGCAATATATATATAGTTATATTAAAATTATTTGTTTTAAGAATAAACAGCCCCTTTCATCTTATGGTCAAAGGGAAGTAACTCAGATCGGCTTGCCGGTATCGGGTGAATTCGGCCCAAAATGTATTCGGCCTAGTCTTATTCGGCCCACTATTTGTTGGTATGCCGATCAAAGAGATATAGTTGTTCACACATTATAACTGTTAGAGTATTGAATTAAACCTTGTTTATTAAGATAGTTCGAAGGTTGTTAATCATTGATTATGTAAAGTTCTTTTTTGATTAAATAATTATATTGATTACATGAAATAAATGATGCATGTTTGTAACAACGTAAATTCAATTAAATTGTATATTTGTTTTGTCTGTATCGGCAGGGACGTAGATAAGACTATGTATCAAGTTAGAGATACAAGGAATAACTGGAATTTCTTTGTATTTTGAACAATGACTGTTTTAAAAGACACCAATATTGGGATTTCTGAATTATTTATTTTTTTCCAAAAATTAATAGACTGACATTTTTCATAAGGATAACATATTATCAAAACCTGTAATATATTAGAATATGTTTATCTTCTGCAATAGAAGAATGTTTAAACTTCCAGATTTTTATTTTTTTATTTTCATATCTTTTAGTTTTACTTCCTACAAATGTTGGCGCAGGTGATATTTTAGTATATAATTTAGTTACTTATCCCTCTTATCTACGTCCCTGGTATCGGCAGTGATGTAGATAAGATATCGGTCATGTGTTATTTGAAGCTGAAGCCATCCTGTCAAATGTTGACCCCATTTAAGAAAACATCTAAAATATCATATCCTCGATATGTACTAAGAGAACGGAGAATTAGGTCGTGTGCCGATGTACGTTTATAGAAAACTTATCATGATTAAATATTGGTTAACAATATTAACTATGAGAGAACATAGTACTTATTCTTTTTAAAGTTTACAATATGTTAAAAATAGACGCCGACAACAATAATACGTATAATAAAAAAAAAATGGGCATATCATATTAAAACAAATCTAGAACAAATAGGACTTTCAATCATATGGGAAAACCAATATACCAATCATATAAATTACAATTTTATTAAGTAAAGGATAACCAATATTTACCAACAACACTGGTATACTGAAATTAACAACTCTACACGATTGAAACATATATCGTTTAATTAAACATTCTTTCGACCAGGAAAACTGTCTTGAACTCATTAAAGAACACAATAATTAAACTGTTTTTACAAAATTTCGCACTTTGTCCCATGAATTAAACATTGAAAGTGGTCGTTATAACAATATTTCATGAAATGAAAGATACTGTGTAAATTGTACCTCTGAATTAATTGAAAATGAATATAATTTTTTACTCATTTGTTCCAAATATTCTGATCTGAGATCTAAATACATCAAAAGATGAAACAGCAAGCGCAAAGTGCAGAACTCGATCAGACTGTATAAATATGAAGGTTAATTTTGGCCTGCATATGTCGCGAGGGATATTCTAATCGCCTTTACGTGGTGAAGGGATTAGATAGGGAGTAAGGGACACATGTGTGGGTTAAATGTATATGTTATTCTCTTATGTAAATACACATACCCTTAATTATGTTAATATGTATTTTGTCACAATTTGGAAATATATATATATATATATATCAATGCCCTACACATTTGAATTCTTACACACTTTTGAGAACATTGTGAGCATAGATGATAAAGTGATTAACTCTTTCGTAGCAGTATTTCTAAATCGGACTCTACCAACTTATATTTTTTCATATTACATTGCTTGTATATTTTAGGAAAGATTGTGATTGTATTAAGTGCGAAGTGCAGATCAAAATCAATCAGTATATATATATACGGACTGATCTTGGCCAGCGCTTTTCGCATATATATGACATACAACTCATCTACGTGTGACGAGGGGGTTAAAACGGACAATTGTGTGGGTTTAATGTTTATGTAATTCTCTTCTATTAATCCATAATGTTTATGTAATTCTCTTCTGTTAATCCAAAATCTCTTAGTTATGTTAATCTGTATTTGCTATGAAACAAGTATATTTTAATGCAATAAAATATATGAATGAATTTAATTAAACTTAGATACATGATAAGTCCAGGTTTTTAGCTCCACTGGCTGAAAGCCAGTCGAGCTTATGTCATGGCGAATTGTCAGTCGTGCATGTGTCTGTGCGTCTGTGCGTCAGTGCGTGCGTTAACTTTTTCCTTTAAACCACTTCTTCTCCCTAACCACTTGGCCAATTTGGTTGAAACTTCATAGGAAGCATCCTCTCAATGTCTTCTCTTAAATTCCTTCAATTTTTTTTGATCCATCCATAATTCTGGTTTCCATGGCAACCAAAAGAAAATAATAGTGAAAACTTAAAAAATCTTCTTCTCCGAAAGTCACAGTCAGGCCGATTTTCAAATAATTTTGTAGAAATGTTCCTTGGGTGACCCTTTATTAGATTCCTTCAAGAAATGTTGATTGGGCGAAAAACATGGCCGCCAGAGGGCGGGGCTATTTTGCCTTATATAGCTATAGTGAAAACTTAAAAAATCTTCTTCTCCAAAAGAGTTCAGCAGATTTTCAAATAATTTTGTAGAAATGTTCCATGGGTGACCCTCTATCAGATTCCTTCAAGCCATGTTGATTGGTAAAAAAACATGGCCGTCACAGGGCGGGGCTATTTTGCCTATATGGCTAAAGAGAAAACTTAAAAAAATCTTCTCCTCCAAAAGTGTCCTCTCAATGTCTTCTCTTAAATTCCTTCAAATTTTTTTGATCCATCCATAATTCTGGTTTCCATGGCAACCAAAAGAAAATAATAGTGAAAACTTAAAAAATCTTCTTCTCCGAAAGTCACAGTCAGGCCGATTTTCAAAAATTTTGTAGAAATGTTCCTTGGGTAACCCTTTATAAGATTCCTTCAATAAATGTTGATTGGTTGAAAAACATGGGTGCAGGGCTATTTTGCCTTTTAAATATAGCTATAGTGAAAACTTAAAAAATCTTCTCCTCCGAAAGTGTTCAGCCGATTTTCAAATAATTTTATAGAAATGTTCATTGGGTGAACCTCTATCAGATTCCTTCAAGCCATGTTGATTGGTCGAAAAATATGGCCGCCAGAGGGCGGGGCTATTTTGCCTTATAGGACCATAATGAAAACTTAAAAAATCTTCTCCTCTGAAAGTGTTTGGCTGATATTCAAATAATTTTGTAGAAATGTTCCTAGGCTTACCCTCTATCAGATTCCTTCAAGCCATGTTGATTGGTTGAAAAATATGGCTGCCAGGGGGTGGGGCTATTTTGCCTTATATAGCTATAGTGAAAACTTAAAATATCCTCTCGTCCGAAAGTGTCAGGCCGATTTTCAAATAAATTTGCAGAAACATTCCTTTGGTGACACTCTACAAGATTCCTTTAAGCCATGGTGGTTGGTAAAAAAAATAGCCACAAGGGGGCAGGGCTGTTTGGAGATTTTATTTTTGCCTTATGGCCGTGGAGCAATACTGGCCCTCTTGGGCCTCTTGTTTCAATATGTTTTTCAAATTATTATCTTGTTTGTGGACTGACACTGACTGCTTAAGTATTGTTCTTGATTTCAAACGACCTAGGCTTTGCCTATTAAATTATTACATATTTTTTAAATATGATTTTTCATGTTCTCCCTAGCTCAAATAAACAGTTCTTGAGAACTCTATGTGTTGGTTTGAGAATAGTATCGTTAATAACAACAAAATAACGTCCTTACTCGCGTTCATAATGTTTTTGGAGTTAAGATTCACATTAGTATTTTTATGATTTCATTACTAGCCTACCGAAAAAAATACCGCCACATTGGTAAACTCCCAATACAATACTGAGATAATAATAATAATGATTTTAATTATTTCCACAATCATAATCAATAAGAATAGTTTTGCATACATGTCTAAACTTCGAAAAAATATATATTAAAAAAAAAGACCATGCCGAATAAATTTTTGGCCGAATACACCTGGATTCGGCTTGCCGGTCAGACAATTTTGTCCAGTGGATTTGAGATGATGCATAAGACTGAAGTGGTCTCCCATTGGACAATACTGATTTTGTTGAAAGTTGAAAGTGTTTATTAAATAAAGTTGAATACCCTCCGACTGATTTGTAAACAAAACATTGTTTGCTTTTAGCTTTATTGACAGCTTAGGAGCCATTTTCATAGCGATATAAGGGTAACCTTGGATTTGACGTCATAGCTAAACCAAAAAAAGGTTGGATAGCATGTGAGTTTGTTGCTTTTTGGTAGTTTTGATTATGAACTTTGATTGAATATAGGTTTCTTGGTTAGTTCTACTGTTGGGAAAGAGCCATATAGCCCAAAACGCTACAATGGTCGCCTATGGAAAATGAATTGCTTCCATCTGACCTAAAGGTCAAAGGGAAGTAAATCGGATTGGCTTGCTAGGCAGACAATTTTGTCATCTTACCGCTGAACCCCATTATGTTAACACTGGGCGTCGTCAGTGTGTGGCCAGGGCAGAGGGTCCTGACTTCGGCACAATCCTGCATGCATCTTCTGATGTAGGTACACTACTTCTTCTTCGCCTCAACTTCATTTGTTTCCGAGCATATCCATCATGGTCAGTGTTGGCCCCGACTTGTATAATGTGTGGCAGATTTTGCGTCTTAGTCTGTGTTTTTCGTAGATATGCCGTCAGTTAATTTTTCACATACTTTTTCTGCTCACGATGCTTTTCGTATAGTTTGAATAGCTTAATTACGCTTCAATTTGAATTCAATGGACTTTTCGCGTGTTTTTTTTTACTTCAGAGCAAGTTTGGAGCGACTCGAGCTGACAGTCAGCACTACTTCCTGAAGGAATGTACATCCGGCAGCAGAACAAAGTTTGCGCAAGGAATTTCCGGGTCCATTATTGACAGAGTGTAGGGCACTGTGTGCATGTGACTGGAAGTTCCTGGAAAACCTCTTGTATTTGGGTAAGGAACGTTTAATGGCTCTATTTGTCCCCTCGACTTTCTGTGTGTTGGTATTAAGCCTGGTTAGTTGGACCGTTTCATCTCCCAGGCGATATTCAATAATCTCCATTAAGATTTTCCCGTTCTCCTCCTTCTAATATGTCTATTTTGAATGTGCTGGATAGAAAAAAACTTTTGAAAAGCCAGTTATTGTTCGTTTCCCCTTTGCTCACAGCTGAATTTATCCTGCACAGACTATGGTTCCCTGCAAAGCATTGCTTTATAGAGGATATCATGACGCGCGTGTCGTCTAGGATATTTTTTGATATCTTCTTGATGATATAATGAAGTTGAGCCTGAGAGCGTTTGCTTATATCTAATGCAAACCTGTTTTGTGTGTACTGCCGATATGCCTTGGTTTTCCCTGGCATGATTGTGATAACCTTGTTTGATGTTTTGATGTACTTTCACTGATTAGCACCAAGATGCCTTGTGTCAAGTTGGTGCGCAGAAATAGATGTTCCACCCTCATCTGTGGTTACAAATTTCACCTCCATGCCATCATTTTTAAGGTTACGGAGGCATTTTTCGGCCCATTGTTGCTCGTCCCCAATATTAGTCTCCATACTGACAGTTGCTGAACATTTACCGTCCTGAATATCACACTGCCCTACATCCTCCTTTGTGTGAAAACCATGCTCGGAGCATAATTTACTGACTGCCTCGACTGCCACCAACTGCTTACGTGGGGTGATATTTTCCGCCACTGTTACAATGCACTGGGTTGCGGGCTGAAATGGGGTTCTTCCAACTCCAGAATAAAGGTTGTTGTTATATATACGCCGTCTTCCTGCACAGGAATCTCATTTTCTGGCCGACCTTGCCACCGGTTAATTTTTTGCAACTGCTGCAGTCGTTTGGACATGTCAGCCTTATTCTCAGCAACAATGACTTCACTAGCTGCTTTGCTACTGTTTGTTACGCCCCGATGTGATGGGCCCCCAATATTTCCACCAGCCAAAAGTCGAACGAGACTAGATCCCCCAATCAGGGTTTGAGTCAACGTTATATTTAAGCCCAGATTTGCTGTAGTCATCTTTAGACCTCGTCTCTTTGTTGGGGGAAGATACCTCTGTGTAAACCTTGTGCATTTTAGACACATATAAACATGTGCAACATGTCATTCTCTCCCTCCAAACGAGACCTCTTCGGTCTTCACTTTTCTTGTCGAATGTGAGATTCCCTCGACAGTTTGGAAAACTGGCCCTGTGCTCCATATTGACCATATTAAACATCTCTGAGAGCCTTGCGACGTGAAATATTTTGTAGCAGTCATGCTCCTGGCTGAAATTGAGTATAAAAACAAGCCTGATTCCTTATTTTGTTAATTTACATGACCTACTCTCCTATAAAAAACACCTCTGCAGCAGGCATAATTTGAAATTATTATGGAAAAAGGTGGAAATGATTATATTGAGCAATATATCTCCTTTTCCCAGGATGTTTTCTCTCTTTAAGTTTACCTATGGATTGACTCAATTTCATTGTATTTCCTTCATGTGTTTTGGGTTTGACTGAGTCTGTATATGGAATATCATGGGTGATCATAACTGAAAACCTCTTGAATTAGCTTTGTGTGCATAAGGTCTACTGAGTTATCTCCCTTTGATGGTAAACTTAAACAATTAAGTGCACTTTCAACTCCTTATTTATCTCTCAAAATTGCAGAAATCAAGTCAATGTCAGTTTAAAGGTATATTTCTATGCTGTATAATGTGTACTCAGCCAAAATAACTTGTCTTTCTGCTTCCAGTACACTTGTACTCTGGCTGTTTGAGTCTGGGGCGCAACAACATGACGTCTGGCTTCTGGTCTGTTGAAGTTGACGTAGATGCCATTGCGTCATGAACAACTTGGTCTACATCCATTAATTCAGCCTCTTCCATAGTTGGTCTTACATATTCACTGTTAGGAGTCACTTTAGAAACACTTTGACATCCCGACCAACATTTATTTCCACGTTTGAACATGGATTTTCTCCGTTTCTTGTCACCTTTCATGATGAAAAACCTCCAAAAACTCAATTTATATGAACAAATAAGAGTATGTATCCTGTTTTAGTGTTGCCTAAAGGCTTGCTTACTACAGACTGAGTCATGTCTGAGACACAAAGAGCCCCTTCCATGGAGGTCAATATGTCACCTTAAACCTATTAGACTAGCACATTTGCGTCCCTTATCAAGGACTGGACCTGCTCAGCTGTCAAAAAACCAATAATAAAATGATGAGAGAACAGTGTAGGAAAAGGTATATACCTATGAGACATTGCTGCTAACATTTGGAACAGATTTATGCCAAAACTGACTTTTCAGTGTATGATACATATAAAATAATGTGAAAAAGAACTACATTTTAAAAGCAAATGTGGGCTATGTCATTAAATGTTAATAACATCAGCAAATTTAAGTTTTCAATGACTACTAGAGCATTTGAAATGTTTAAAAAAAGAAAAAAAGAATGAAAACTAACAAAAAAACAATTTGAGGTTGGATTTATAAGTCCCTTTTTAACAATTAAAAAATTCTATTGTGTTTGTAAGTCCGCATATACTAAAATGTAAAAATTATGCCGTTTATCGAAAAACAGAATTTGATTTAGGTCAAAGGGAAGTAAATCAGATTGGCTTGCGAGGCAGACAATTTTGTCCAGGGAATTTCAGATGAATATATGGGATTGAAGTTGTCTCCCATTGGACAATAATGATTTTGTTGGAAGTTGAAAGTGTTGTTTATTAAGTTGAATAACCTGTGACTGATTTATAATAAAAATAGTGTTTGCTTTTAGCTATGATGACACATTAAGAGCCATTTTCAGAACATGCTGTATTTTCTGAAATTGAAAGTAAAAAATCAGTGCGGGATAACGATCACCTTTGATTTGACCTCCTAGCCCTGTCAAAAAATGTGAGTTTGTTTTGCTTTTTAGCTCCACTGGCTGGAAGCCAGTCGAGCTTATGTCATGGCGATTTGTCTGTCGTGCGTGCGTCCGTGCGTCTGTGCATCTGTGCGTGCGTTAACATTTTCCTTTAAACCTCTTCTTCTCCCTAACCACTTGGCTAATTTGGTTGAAACTTCATAGGAAGCATCCTCTCAATGTCTTCTCTTAAATTCCTTCAATTTTTTTTTATCCATCCATAATTCTGGTTTTCATGGCAACCAAAAGAAAAAAATAGTGAAAACTTAAATAATCTTCTTCTCCGAAAGTGTCATGCCGATTTTCAAAGAATTTTGTAGAAATGTTCCTTGGGTGACCCTTTATTAGATATCTTCAAGAAATGTTGATTGGGCGAAAAATATGGCCACCAGAGGGCGGGGCTATTTTGCCTTATATAGCTATAGTGAAAACTTAAAAAATATTCTCCTCCGAAAGTGTTTGGCTGATATTCAAATAATTTCGTAGAAATGTTCCTATACTTACCCTCTATCAGATTCCTTCAAGCCATGTTGATTGGTTGAAAAATATGGCTGCCAGGGGGTGGGGCTATTTTGCCTTATATAGCTATAGTGAAAACTTAAAATATCCTCTCCTCCGAAAGTGTCAGGCCGATTTTCAAATAATTTTGCAGAAACATTCCTTGGGTGACACTCTACAAGATTCCTTTAAGCCATGGGGGTTGGTAAAAAAAATAGCCACCAGGGGGCAAGTCTGTTTGGAGATTTTATTTTTGCCTTATGGCCGTGGAGCGATACTGGCCCTCTTGGGCCTCTTGTTTGGTAGATGAGTTCTAAGAATGAACTTGAGTTTGATACAGGTATATGTGATAATTCATTTGCTAGTAACGAACCATAACCCATAATGCTATAATGGTCGCCTATGGAAAATTATTTACTTCCCTTTGACCTAAAGCAGAGCTTAGTTTTCAGTATCCTGTTTTAGTGTTGCCTAAAGGCTTGCTTACTACAGACTGAGTCATGTCTGAGACACAAAGAGCCCCTTCCATGGAGGTCAATATGTCACCTAAATCCTATTAGACTAGCACATTTGCTAAAGCTGGAGAATGCCATAGAGAAACAGTCTAGGACCCCGGGGGAGGGTCAGAATGCCTGGAGTGGATGGGTTACACAGACATGGATGGTTATCCTGTCGAGAGGGTTACTTGGCCTGATGGCAGATGTACACAGACCCGTGTTCAGCGGTTGATCTTGATGATAAGACATAGGTCCGAGCTGGTAGAGGTTGACACAGCATGGATGTCAGTCACCTCTCACAATAAGAGATGCATAAAAGAAGGTCATATTACCGTTGAACGCATTATGTTAACACTGGGTGTCGTCAGTGTGTGGCCAGAGGGTCCTGCCTTGGGCACAAGCCTGCATGCATCTTCTGATGTAGGTACACTACTTCTTCTTCGCCTCAACTTCATTTGTTTCCGAGCATATTCATCATGGTCAGTGTTGGCCCCGACTTGTATAATGTGTGGCAGATTTTGCGTCTTAGTCGGTGTTTTTCGTAGATGCGCCGTCAGCTGATTTTTCACATACTTTTTCTGCTCACGATGCTTTTCGTACAGTTTGAATAGCCGCTGTCTTCGTAGCTTACGCTTCAATTTGAATTCAATGGACTTTTTGCATGTTTATTTCTCTTCAGAGTAAGTTTGGAGCGACTCGAGCTGACAGTCAGCACTACTTCCTGAAGGAATTCCACATCCGGGAGCAGAACAAAGTTTGCGCAAGGATATTTCTGGGTCCATTATTGACAGAGTGTGGGCACTATGTGCATGTGCCTGGAAGTTCCTGGAAAACGTCTTGTCATTGGGTAAGGAACATTTACTGGCTCTATTTGTCCCCTCGACTTTCTGTGTGTTGGTATTTAGCCTAGTTAGTTGGACCGTTTCATCTCCCAGGCGATATTCAATCATCTCCATTAAGATGTTCTCGTTCTCCTTCTTCTTTATGTCTATTTTGAATGTGCTGGATAGAAAAATACTGTTGAAAAGCCAGTTATTGTTCGTTTCCCCTTTGCACACAGTTGAATTTATCCTGCACAGACTATGGTTCCCTGCAAAGCATTGCTTTATAGTGGATATCATGACGCGCGTGTCGTCTAGGATATTTTTTGATTTCTTCTTGATGAAGTTCAGCCCGACAGCGTTTGCTCATATCTAATGCAAACCTGTTTTGTGTGTACTGCCGATATGCCTTGGTTTTCCCTGGCATGATTGTGATAACCTTGTTTGATGCTTTGATGTACTTTCACTGATTAGCACCGAGATGCCTTGTGTCAAGTTGGTGCACAGGAATAGTTTTTGTATATCCAGACCTGTGGAGCTGGCGTGCTGCCTGAAACGATTTTCCATCCCCATCTGTGGTTACAAATTTCACCTCCATGCCATCATTTTTGGGATAGGGGCGTTTCGCGCCTACCCCATTCTCAGGCTGCTTTCGAAAAGTTGGATTAAAGCTGCAACCACAGTCCACATGTGTATACCTACACCAAAATCGAGTTTTGATTGGTTATAATCTGCCTTTTCAACGATTTCATTGGTTCGACTGAATCACGAAAAACCATCCGCTTGCATTAATTAATGATACAAACTAGTTCAAACGAGTGAAACACAGTCTGAACTATGATTGACCTTAATGTCAGTGGTGTAAGGTAACGTCGACCGTGATGTGACCCCATTAGTTAACAACAGCCGACTTACATAGAGAAATGTGCAAATCACTGTAAATAAAATTATTGAAAGGAGTTGAAACCATTGTGGCAAAAGTATAAATTGCCTACGATAAGCAATTTCTCCTTTTGTCACAATGTTTACGATTGTCGTCTGCTGCACATGCGTCTGTAAGCAGGAAATGGTTACATCCTCCCCATGGAAGCGGAACCCTTTCCGTGATAATATAACAGTTCGAATATTGAAATATTGTTGAAAATGGAGCTATTGTTGACAATGAACAATTTCTCCTTTTCACACAATGCTTTCAAACACGTTTCAAATTAATTCTTTTCATATTTAAACGTTTTACTGTGGACATTCTTTTACTCTATCTCCTTTCCGGACACATTTTGAATAACATGCTAGAGATTAATGATAACGAGCAATTTCGCCTTAAAGAGGAAAAATATATAGTTTATACATAGCTTTGTGAAAAAAGAGGAAATGGGTCACGAATAACCATTCTGCAGCCGTCTGCCGCACATGCGTCAAAAAGCGACTTTAAACGGGAAAGGATTGAACCGTTTCCGTTATAGCTACTTAGTTACATACGAATGTTGAAAGTATATTTGCCTACGGAGCAACTGCTGACAATGAGCAATTCCTCCTTTCCAAACAAAGCTTTGAAACATGAATCAATTTTTTTCTATAACCTAGATAACGAAAATATTTGTCTACAGTTATTATCTTAACCTAGCTTTGCCCCTTTTAGACACATTTGACTAACCTTAACAGATAAATGATAATCAGCAAGTTTGTCTTTTTTCACAATGTTTTAATTACTATTCAAAATAATACTTTCAGGCTTAGTTAAATGTTGTTTGCTGTATATTTAGTCTACGTGGTCAAGGGTAAGGACTTTTTATTACATAATCCGTCCAAAGAGAGAGGTCCTACTGTGTATACATGCCATGAAAGAATGGTACTAACGGTCTCACCGCTACTGGAGAATTGTTGGTAAAACAGGTCGCGTGTTGTGTTGAATATTCTCACGTGTCGCTGTATCTCGACCCAACTAGGACATAGGAATTAAATCTACAAATTAGAGATAAGATTTCAACACTGATTGATTGTGGTTTAACACCGTTTTTAACATTTTCTACGTTATATCACGGCGGCCAGTTCATCTACAAATGTGTTTCCTGGTTTTCTCACACCAGTACTCCACACAACAATCTTCCCAACCAACTGGGTTCTTTTTCACATAGACTTAGCCCTTTTGTGAAAGACGAATGACGCATGCCGCATTGATTTTTGTCAAACGTCGGAAAGAAAGTTGGCCGAAAATGTCAACATACACACGAGTTATAACCGCAAGGTCATTATTTATTTTATAATTGAGGCGCTTCTACCGATTTTGGGACTAAAATTATAATGTATATGCATTTGCGCTAATTGAAGATGCAACGTTCTTCAACGTGTAATCTAGTCCTAGACGTATATGTTGACAAATAAACTAGAAATATAGTATAATAGGTTTTTGTAAATTAACCTTGTACGGTCCCATTTCGGAGATACAATTAATTTGCAAATACTTTACCAATACCATAATCTAAGCTTTCCTAAGCACAGACGTGTTTTGACGCATCGAACCAGTCTTCTGTAATCAATACTTTATAAGTTGTCTCTGTCTGTAAAGCTTGGAGGTATAATCCGGTGTCCGGCCGGCTGTCTGCCTGAATGTGCATACGTCCGTCCGTCATGGATTGCATGTATTGGTCAAAACGTTGTTTCTGTATAGCAGATTTATTTGAAAGTGGTCACACTTATACCGTGTGATCAGGAGAACGGCTAAATACTAGGTACATAACTCTGGTCTGCTTATCTTAGTTATCTTCATTTTTCCTTATTTAATTCAGCGATTGTCTCAATTAATTTCCATTGTATCCATTTCAAACTTGGTTTGTAGGTACTTATGACCTACACATTTGCAGTGCACCATTACCATAACTTTAGCATGCTGCGTTTGGAGTGTGTATATTTTTGTCTTTTCATGTTCTCACTTATTATATGACTTTCACATGCAACACATGCGTTCCGTGAAATGCCCTTGTTTCGTTAATGAGTGTTTCCCAAGCGTTGTACTTTGTCCAGAGCGACTGACTGTCTGTCCGTCTTTGTGTTCATCCATCCGTCCATCTGACCGTTACGGTTTGCATTAATAGGTCAAAACTTTGTTTCTGTTTCGCGGATCCATTTCAAAGTCGTCACACGTATACATTGGGATTAAGAGATCGATACAATATTTTGAACACAAATCTGATCTGGGTTTTTTTAGGTGTAAAACTCATTTTTCATTTCTTCGGTTATTGTCTCAATAGATGTCCAATGTATCAATTTAAGACTTTGTTGTATAGGAAACTCAGAGCTACACATGTGCAGTGCAAAAGAAACATAACTCTTGCATGCTTTCGATTGTCTTTCATTTATCAGCATGATTACAATATACATTGTGAATCTTTAGTGATTTCTGAACTGGAAATATTTTAATTAAGGGTCGCTGCTCAGTTTTTTGTCAATCTTTTTATTTTGTTTATACAAGAAAAGGGTCAAACTTTGATAAATTAGGTATTTGTATTGTATAGGCAGGCAATATGTGTGCTTCGCCCATTTTTGGTTTGGTTTGTTTAAAGGTCATTGTTTCAACAATGTTTGTTTATAGTATCTATGCCATATATTTTCAACTTACATATGCCCCTATACCATCAGCACTTTCAGCACTTTGATTAAGGTTGCGGAAGCATGGTTCGGGCCATTGTTGCTCGTCCCCAATATTAGTCTCCATACTGACAGTTGCTGAACATTTACCGTCCTGAATATCACACTGCTCTACATCCTCCTTTGTGTGAAAAACCATGCTTGGAGCATAATTTACTGACTGCCTCGACTGCCACCAACAGCTTACGTGGGGTGATATTTTCCGCCACTGTTACAATGCACTGGGTTGCGGGCTGAAATGGGGTTCTTCCAACTCCAGAATAAAGGTTGATGTTATATACGCTGTCTACCTGCACAGGAATCTCATTTTCTGGCTGACCTTGCCACCGGTTAATTTTTCGCAACTGCTGCAGTCGTTTGGACATGTCAGCCTTATTCTCAGCAACAATGACTTCACTAGCTGCTTTGATACTGTTTGTTACGCCCCGATGTGATGGGCCCCCCAATATTTCCACCAGCCAAAAGTTGAACGAGACTAGATCCCCCAATCGGGGTTTGAGTCAACGCTATATTTAAGCCCAGATTTGCTGTAGCCATCTTGCGACCTCGTCTCTTTGTTGGGGGAAGATACCTCTGTGTAAACCTTGTGCATTTTAGACACATATAAACATGTGCAACATGTCATTCTCTCCCTCCAAACGAGACCTCTTCGGTCTTCACTTTTCTTGTCGAATGTGAGATTCCCTCGACAGTTTGGAAAACTGGCCCTGTGCTCCATATTGACCATATTAAACATCTCTAAGAGCTTTGCGACGTGAAATATTTTGTAGCAGTCATGCTCCTGGCTGAAATTGAGTATAAAAACAAGCCTGAGTCCTTATTTTGTTAATTTACATAACCTACTCTCCTATGAAAACACCTCTGCAGCAGGCATAATTTGAAATTATTACGGAAAAAGGTGGAAATGATTATATTGAGCAATATATCTCCTTTTCCCAGGATGTTTTCTCTCTCTAAGTTAACCTATGGATTGACTCAATTTCACTGTATTTCCTTCATGTGTTTTGGGTTTGACTGAGTCTGTATATGGAATATCATGGGTGATCAGAACTTAAAACCTCTTGAATTAGCTTTGTGTGCATAAGGTCTACTGAGTTATCTCCCTTTGACGGTAAACTTGAACAATTAAGTGCACTTTCAACTCCTTATTTATCTCTCAAAATTGCAGAAATCAAGTCAATGTCAGTTTAAAGGTATATTTCTATGCTGTATAATGTGTACTCAGCCAAAATAACTTGTCTTTCTGCTTCCAGTACACTTGTACTCTGGCTGTTTGAGTCTGGGGCGCAACAACATGACGTCTGGCTTCTGGTCTGTTGAAGTTGACGTAGATGCCATTGCGTCATGAACAACTTGGTCTACATCCCTTAATTCAGCCTATTCCATAGTCGGTCTTACATATTCACTGTTAGGAGTCACTTTAGAAACACTTTGACATCCCGACCAACATTTATTTCCACGTTTGAACATGGATTTTCTCCGTTTCTTGTCACCTTTCAAGATGAAAAACCTCCAAAAACTCAATTTATATGAACAAATAAGAGTACCTGTTTTTGTGTTGCCTAAAGGCTTGCTTACTACAGACTGAGTCATGTCTGAGACACAAAGAGCAGCTTCCATGGAGGTCAATATGTCACGTTAAACCTATTAGACTAGCACATTTGAGTCCCTTATCAAGGACTGGACCTGCTCAGCTGTCAAAAAAACTATAATAAAATGATGAGAGAACAGTGTAGGAAAAGGTATATACCTATGAGACATTGCTGCTAACATTTGGAACAGATTTATGCCAAAACTGACTTTTCAGTGTATGATACATATAAAATAATGTGAAAAAGAAATACATTTTAAAAGCAAATGTTGGCTATGTCATAAATGTTAATTAACATCAACAAATTTAAGTTTGCAATGACTACTAGAGCATTTGAAATGTTAAAAAAAAAAAAAAAAAAGAATGAAAACTAACAAAAAAACAATTTGAGGTTGGATTTATTAGTCCCTTTTTAACAATTAAAAAATTCTATTGTGTTTGTAAGTCCGCAATGGACGGCCATATACTAAAATGTAAAAATTATGCCGTTTATCGAAAAACAGAATTTGATTTAGGTCAAAGGGAAGTAAATCGGATTGGCTTGCGAGGCAGACAATTTTGTCCAGGGAATTTCAGATGAATATATGGGATTGAAGTTGTCTCCCATTGGACAATAATGATTTTGTCGGAAGTTGAAAGTGTTGTTTATTAAGTTGAATAAAGTATAATAAAAATAGTGTTTGCTTTTAGGTATGTTGACACATTAAGAGCCATTTTCAGAACATGCTGTATTTTCTGAAATTGAAAGTAAAAAATCAGTGCGGGATAAGGGTCACCTTTGATTTGACCTCCTAGCCCTGTCAAAAAATCTGAGTTTGTTTTGCTTTTTGTTGAGTTCTAAGAATGAACTTGAGTTTGATACAGGTATATGTGTTACTTCATTTGCTAGTAACGAACCATAACCCATAATGCTATAATGGTCGCCTATGGAAAATGATTTACTTCCCTTTGACCTAAAGCAGGGCTTAGTTTTCAGTATCCTGTTTTAGTGTTGCCTAAAGGCTTGCTTACTACAGACTGAGTCATGTCTGAGACACAAAGAGACCCTTCCATGGAGGTCAATATGTCACCTAAAACCTATTTGACTAGCACATTTGCTAAAGCTGGAGAATGCCATAGGAAAACACTCTAGGACCCCGGGGGAGGGTCAGAATGCCTGGAGTGGATGGGTTACACAGACAGGGATGGTTATCCTGTCTAGAGGGTTACTTAGCCTGATGGCAGATGTACACAGACCCGTGTTCAGCGGTTCATCTTGATGATTAGACATATGTCCGAGCTGGTAGAGGTTGACACAGCATGGATGTCAGTCACCTCTGTCACAATAAGAGATGCATAAAAGAAGGTCATATTACCATTAAACGCCATTATGTTAACACTGGGTGTCGTCAGTGTGTGGCCAGAGGGTCCTGCCTTGGGCACAAGCCTGCATGCATCTTCTGATGTAGGTACACTACTTCTTCTTCGCCTCAACTTCATTTGTTTCCGAGCATATTCATCATGGTCAGTGTTGGCCCCGACTTGTATAATGTGTGGCAGATTTTGCGTCTTAGTCGGTGTTTTTCGTAGATGCGCCGTCAGCTGATTTTTCACATACTTTTTCTGCTCACGATGCATTTCGTACAGTTTGAATAGCCGCTGTCTTCGTAGCTTACGCTTCAATTTGAATTCAATGGACTTTTCGCATGTTTATTTCTCTTCAGAGTAAGTTTGGAGCGACTCGAGCTGACAGTCAGCACTACTTCCTGAAGGAATTGCACATCCGGCAGCAGAACAAAGTTTGCGCAAGGAATTTCCGGGTCCATTATTGACAGAGTGTGGGCACTGTGTGCATGTGACTGGAAGTTCCTGGAAAACGTCTTGTCTTTGGGTAAGGAACGTTTACTGGCTCTATTTGTCCCCTCAACTTTCTGTGTGTTGGTATTTAGCCTGGTTAGTTGGACCGTTTCATCTCCCAGGCGATATTCAGTCATCTCCATTAAGATTTTCTCGTTCTCCTCGTTCTTTATGTCTATTTTGAATGTGTTGAGGTCAATATGTCGCCTTAAACCTATTAGACTAGCACATTTGAGTCCCTTATCAAGGACTGGACCTGCTCAGCTGTCAAAAAAACTATAATCAAATGATGAGAGAACAGTGTAGGAAAAGGTATATACCTATGAGACATTGCTGCTAACATTTGGAACAGATTTATTTCAAAACTGACTTTTCAGTGTATGATACATGTATATAAAATAATGTGAAAAAGAAATACATTTTAAAGCAAATGTGGGCTATGTCATTAAGTGTTAATTAACATCAGCAAATTTAAGTTTTCAATGACTACTAGAGCATATGAAATGTTAAAAAAACAAAATCTGAATGAAAACTAACAAAAAATCAATTTGAGGTTAGATTTATGAGTCCCTTTTTAAGAATTAAAAAAATCTATTTTTGGTCAAGGGAGGCCATCCTATTATAAGTGTACAGAATAGCACAGTGCAAATTTTGTTTGTAAGTCCGCAATAGATGGCCATATACTAAAATGTAAAAATTATGCCGTTTATCGAAAAACAGAATTTGATTTAGGTGAAAGTAAATTGGATTGGCTTGTTGGGTAGACAATTTTGTCCAGGGAATTTCAGATGAATATATGGGATTGAAGTTGTCTCCCATTGGACAATAATAATTGAAAGTAAAAAGTCAGTGCGGGATAAGGGTCACCTTTGATTTGACCTCTTAGCTCTGTCAAAAAAGGTGAACATGTGAGTTTGTTTTGCTTTTTTGGTAGTTCTAAGGATGAACTTTAGTTTGATACAGGTATATGTGTTAATTCATTTGCTAGTATTGGTATAATGGTCGCCTATGGAAAATGATTTACTTCCCTTTGACCTAAAGTAAGAATCCAGTTTCGGTATTAATTGTCCATGTTCGGTTCCTGCATATTGCATAACAAACTTTCAGGCAAGCTCATTTAACCTGTCATCAATAACATGCTGAGAAAAATGGACAGAAACCAACTCCAAGAAAGCTCCCAGATGCTCAGATTAAGCACAGGGACTTGCTCCTCTAAAAATAGATATGACCTACTCTATACACAGTTTTCTAGGTCGCCTCGCTTCAATTTATTTTTTTCAAAGTCATATTGGGTCAGAAACTAGGTCACTAGGCCAAATTGAAGGAAAATGTTGTTAACTCTGTAGAAGATGCATTTATTGCCACAGCAGCTTGACATTTGATGAGAATGTTTATCTAAATGATATCTAAGCCAAGTTCGAATATGGGTCATGTATTGTCAAAAACTTGGTCACTAGGCCAAAATTTGGTCAGAATGTTTGTCTGAATTATATCTAGGTCAAGGAAAAATATTGTTCAAACTCTGGCGGGCCCATTTTTACTTTGAGCAAATTGAAACTCTGTCAGAATGTTGTCTTGATGATATCTAGTCCATGTTGGAATATGGGTCATATCCGGTAAAAAAATATAGATCACTAGGCCAAATGAAGAAAAATCTTGTTAACACTGTGGAGGTTGCATTCAGAATAATTGTCTTGATGTATTTTACATTGCAGTACATTGTAATTAAGGTGAGCGAACTAGGGCCATCATGGCCCTCTTGTTTATTAAAGTCTGGGTTTTTGTCTATTTTAAACATCGCCTTGATCAGACGTGATGGAAACACATGCAAACTTTATGAATCTTTGAACAACTTCAGTCAATCATGTAGAGTGCTATAAATCCAAAAAAAGCTTCAGATTGTTTTGTAGAAGTCTACACAAATACTTTTGGAGTGATCTCCCTTCATTTGTTTTGAAAACCATACTAATACATGTTTTTAATTTAATTGTAGCATGATGATGTCTCATTGAACTCTTTTTAAGTGGAAATGTCTCACATTTTTTCTTGGAATATAACAAGCAATTTTTTTTAACTACTGTGGAAGGAAAAAAGGGGCTTTCGGACATCCACGACAAATCTGGATCCACGGATGGGTTCATTTTGATCAAAATCTGCACCCTTCAAATCCTCTATATCATTACAATGACTGCGTATGTAATTTGTGTCCCGGACGCCCAATAGAAATGCACCAAAATCCACACAAATTGCACCTATCCAAATACCCCTTTTCTCGTGTCTTTTCAGAAAAATCAACCAGAATTAAGTGTAATAGCCCATATTTTGCCAATAAAAAGAGTTCTGTCCCCATATTTCTGTGTTTCAAATGCTTTAATTTATCCTAGAGACTTCCTAACTATCAAATGAGTCATTGATGTAAAAGAAGCCCCTGTTTTCATAGTTATTATAGCAAAGCACTCTTATATTTTCACATTCAAGTAATTTTCATTCTGCACCCTTTAATTTCTTAGGCATAGAATAGACAACATAAAGGTGTTCAGTACTGTATATCTGGGCTATAAAAGTCTTATATAGTACCATGAAACAGTTCAACTTCTTTCCGAATCAAAATCATTCCAAAACAGCATTTTAAGTGAGAAATTTCATCTAAATATTGCTTTGTCAAGCAAAACAAGGGGCTCATGTCTTTAAAAAGTAATTAAAATTAGAAAGATTCAATTTTTATATAAAATGTACATATTGACTTTTTGAATGAACTCATTCAAAGTGAAAAACATCATAAAATACTTTTCAGTATGATAAAACAAGACCCAATTAAATGCTGAAAACATTCAATTATTACCAAAGGAAGCTTTCAATATGTCAGCAAACAACACCGTACTGGGTAAAGGGTAATTGCTATATTTTGCTAACCGTTGAACGAAATCAACCGAAGACTTTGAAAACTTATCCGCGTTTTTCATTCTTATACTAAAAATGGTTTTGTTATGCGGTTAATCGAAAAAAAAACTTTCTCTTTAAAATAAGAATCCAGTTTCGGTATTAATTTTCCTTGTTCGTTACTTTCTCGTTATGTAGACTAACATATTGCAGACCAAACTTTCAGGCGAGCTCATTTAACCTGTCAGCAATAAAATTCTGGGGAAAATGGACACAAACCAACCCCCAGAAAGCTCCCAGAGGCTCAGATTAAGTAAGTAGGGGTTCAATCAATGTTATTATGTCTCCCCCTGTATACAGGGGAGATATATTGTTTTTGTCCTGGATGTCTGTCTGTCTGTCCCAAATCGTGTCCGCTCCATATCTCCAAGACGGCTTGAAGGATTTTAATGAAACTTGGGTCACATGTTCACCTCATCAAGGCAATGTGTAGAATTTATGTCTCTACCATACCGGTTTAAGGTCAAGGTCACGCTTGAAGGTCAAATGTTTGAGGCTTTATTTCGTGTCTGCTCCATATCTCCAAGACGGCTTGAAGGATTTCTAAGAAACATGAGTAACATGTTCACCTCATTAAGGCAATGTGCAGAACCTATGTCTCGACCATACCGGTTCAAGGTTAAGGTCACACTTGAAGGTCAAAGGTTTGAGGCTTTATTTCGTTTCCGCTCCATATCTCCAAGACAGCTTGAAGGATTTTCATGAAGCTTGGGTCACATGTTCACCTCATCAAGGCGTTGTGCAGAACCCATGTATCGACCATCTCGGGTCAAGGTCACGCTTGAAGGTCAAAGGTTTGAGGCTTTATTTCGTGTCCAAGATGCCGCGAAGGATTTCACCGAAGTTCAGTCACATGTTCTGCTCATTAACATGATGTGCAGAACTCGCACATTTAGTTGTTATTTGCCATTGCTTATGTTTAGCAACAGTTGTTAACTGTTTTGAGGAATACTTCAGTCTTGAATGTTACTGCTGCAGTAAAAAGATGTGTTTGCTATCATGTCCACTTTGTACAAGGTCAAGATAAAATTAGTAATTAAAAGTTGAATACTGTCCGAATTGGCCAAATTTGTGTCTGCTTTATAGCTTAGAATGTTTTGGGGGATTTTGACAGATATTTGAGGGGGAGACATCTGTTTTTGTGTCAAAAACAATTCTAGTTGGTGTTGTTGGTCTCTTGATAAAACAAGACCCAATTAAATGCTGAAAACATCAATCATTACCAAAGGAAGCTTTCAATATGTCAGCAAACAACGCCGTACCGGGCAAAGGGTAACTGCTATTTTTTGCTAACCGTTGAACGAAATCAACCGAAAACTTTGAAAACTTATCCGCATTATTCATCCTTATACTAAAATGGTTTTGTTATGTGGTAAATCTAAAAAGAACTTTCTCTTTAGGTCAAAGGGAAGTAAATCAGGTCTGCTTGCCGGGCAGACAATTTTGTCCAGGGGATTTCAGATGAATTCATGAGACTGAATTGGTCTCCCATTGGACAATAATGATATTGTTGTAAGTTGAAAGTGTTTATAATAGAGATGAATACCCTCCGACTGATTTTAGCTTTATTGACAGCTTAGGAGTCATTTTTAGAACAACATGTATTTTCCAAAATTCACAGCGATATAAGGGTGACCTTTGATTTGACGTAATATCTAAAAAAAATGGGTTGGCTAGCATGTGAGTTTTTAGCTCACCAGAGCACAAAGTGCTCAAGGTGAGTTTTTGTGATCGCCTTTTGTCCGTCGTCTGTCGTCCGTCGTCAACATTTGCTTGTTAACACTCTAGAGGCAACATTTTGCATCCAATCTTGTTAACAATCTTGAAGCCGCATTTTTGGCATGAGCATATTGAAACTTTGTCAGAATGTTCGAATATAGGTCATGTCGAATAAAAATGTAGGTCACTAGGCCAAATTGAAGGAAAATATTTTTAAAACTCGGGAAGCCACATTTTTGGTTTGAGCATGTTGAAACTTTGTCAGAATGTTTGTCTTAGTGATATCTAGGCCAAGTTTAAATATGGGTCATGTCGGGTCATAGGTCACTAGGCCAAATGTAAGAGAAATCTTGTTAACACTCTGGAAGCCACATTTTTGGCTTGAGCATGTTGAAACTTTGTCAGGAAGTTTGTCTTGATGATATCTAGGCCAAGTTTGAATATTGATATGTCCGGTCAAAAACTAGGTTACCAGGCCAAATGTAAGGAAAATCTTGTTAACACTCTGGAAGCCACATTTTTGGCTTGAGCATGATGAAACTATGTCGGAATGTTTGTCTTAGTGATATCTGGGCTAAGTTCGAATATAGGTCATGAATGGTCAAAAACTAGGTCACTAGGCCAAATTTAAGGAAAATCTTGTTAACAATCTGGAAGCTACATTTTTGGCTTGAGCATGTTGAAACTTTGTCAGAATGTTTGTCTAGTGATATCTAGGTCAAGTTTGAATATGGGTCAGGTCAGGTCAACAACTAGGTCACTAGGCTAAATTGTAGAACAACATAGTAACACTATAGAGATTGCATTTTTGACTTGAGCAGCTTGAAATTTTGTCACAAAGTTTGTCTTGATGATATTGCCATTGGCGCTGAAAGAGTAAAGTCTTAAATAGCCCATTCTCAGGTGAGCGATTCCAGGGCCTCATGGCCCTCTTGTTTGTGCTTTTTAGCTCACCTATGCACGAAGTGCAAGGTGAGCTATTGTGATCACATTTTGTCCGGCGTGCGTTGTGCGTCGTCAACATTTCAGCTTGTTTTAAACACTCTACAGGCTACATTTTGCATCCAATCTTCATGAAAGTTTATCAGAACATTCATTTCCATCAAATCTTGAACAAGTTCGAAACTGGGCCATATGAGGTCACTAGGTCAAATTGAAGGGAAATCTTGTTAACACTCTGGAGGCCACATTTTCAACTTGAGCATGTTGAAACTTTATCAGAATGTTTGTCTTGATGATATGTAGGTCAAGTATGAACATGAATTTTTGATTCAGCAGTCTGATATTTTGTCGGAATGTTTGTCTTAAAGATATCTAGGTTAAGTTTAAATATGGGTCATTTTGGGACAGAAACTAGGTCACTAGGCCAAATTGAGGGAAGATCTTGTTAACTCTGTAGAAGCCGCATGTTTTGCTACAGCAGCTTGTTGAGCTAAATAATATCTAGGCCAAGTTCGAATATAGGTCATGCCGGGTCAAAAACTAGGTCACTAGGCCAACTTGAAGGAAAATCTTGTTAACACTTTGGATGCCGCATTTTTTGCTTAAGCAGCTTGAAATTTGGTCAGAATGTTTATCTAAATAATACCTAGGCCAAGTTCGAATTTGAGTCATGCCGGGTTAAAAACTAGGTCCCTAGGCCAAATTGAAGGGTAATCTTGTTAAAACTCTTGATACTGCATTTTTAACTTGAGCATGATGAAACTTTATCAGAATGTTTTTCTTGATGATATGTAAGTCAAGTTCGATCAAGGGTCATGTTGGGTCAAAAAATAGGTCACTAGGTCAAATTGAAGGAAAATCTTGTTAACACTCTAGAGGCCGCATTTTTTGCTTCAGAACATTGAAATTGTGTCAGAATGTTTGTCTTAAAGATATCTAGGTCAAATTTGAATATGGGTCATATTGGTTCAGAAACTAGGTCACTAGACCAAATTGAAGGAACATCTTGTTAACTGTGTAGAAGACGCATTTTTTGCTACAGCAGCTTGACATTTAATGAGAACGGTTATCTAAATGATATCTAAGCCAAGTTCGAATATGGATCATGTAGGGTCAAAAACTAGGTCACTTGGCCAAAGGAAAATCTTGTTAACACTTTGGATGCCTTATTTTTTGCTCCAGCAGCTTGAAATTTGGTCAGAATGTTTGTCTGAAGTCTAGGTCAAGTTCGAATATGGGTCATATTGGGTCAGAAACAAGGTCAATACAGGAAAATATTGATCAAACTCCGGAAGCAGCATTTTTACTTTGAGCAGGTTGAACATTTGTCAGAATGTTGTCTTGATGATATCTAGTCCATGTTGGAATATGGGTAATATCCGGTAAAAAAATATAGATCACTAGGCCAAATGAAGGAAAATCTTGTAAACACTGTGGAGGTTGCATTCAGAATAATTGTCTTGATGTGTTTTGCATTGCAGTACATTGTATAATTAAGGTGAGCGATCCAGGGCAATCATGGCCCTCTTGTTTGGTAGTTTTGATAATGAACTTTGATTGAATATAGGTTTCTGGGTTAGGTCTACTGTTGGGAAAGAGTCATAGCCCAAAACGCAACAATGGTCGCCTATGGAAAATGAATTGCTTCCATCTGACCTAAAATTGGATAAAACGGCTGTTTAATGTAGAACATTTTGAGTATGGTCAATATGGAGATCCGCATGCATACCCCGACCACATTCCGGATCCGAAGGATGTTGACTACTCAAGATCGTGGAAGAGAAGACCTGCCGACACCATGAACCTTCACGACCCGGGATATGATCAGAGTTGGGACTTTTTATATTGTCCCCTCCAGTCATGTTTCAATTTGTGTATGTTTAAAATCTTCAATTGTCAACGTTGGAACTATATAGGAAGTATTCACTCCATGATCTAGCAACTGCGGATTATATTTTATCTGTCATCTGACAGTCTAGCTGGTAAGTCTATAGAGTGAGAAAGGTGGATTGTTTAGGTTCAGGGCAACTGCTATCCGTTTTAGTGCCCCAGAGAGCTTATATCTTGCCTCACTGTGCCCGCGACAGTGTATCAAGAAATGTTCTGTAGTACTAGTGTTGTGAACATCACACGTTGTGCAGACCGAGGAGCCGCCCAAAATGTGATATCATATGCTCCCTGTCAACAGATTGAAAGTTTAGCCTCAGTCTCGTCACGCACCTGTCCATCTTTGACACTTATCCCACTTGCTTTGATTGGCTCCATTCACATTTTCCTAAAAACGCAGGGTATTGTGACAAGAATGACACACACAGATGATCGCTCCGTATTCCTGTCTGTTCCTCTCGTACTTTACTCATGTTCTTAAATCTCATAACCTTCTTGTTTTTGTTACTTATAAAATGTACCAGGTGGCCATACATAGCATGGATAGAGTATTAGGTAATACACCCTGTCTGTAGAGATGGTCGGTTTACTTAATATTTTAGCATAAGGGCAGACTATTTACCAAACAACAGGAACATTGTGAATTTTCGGATATTTCCGGGAATCGAAGTTATTTATTGATCTTGGTAGCCTATAACAAGTTGAAGGGAGAACATCATTCTGCCCACGTTTGACAATCGTATTCCTGCATATTTTCGCGTCATATAATTAATACATCGGACCGTTTTGATATCCTTTTATAGCGAGTATTGATTCGGTGTAGATATCAAGGTACGCACCCTTATAAGTTTTTATCATAAAATATAAAAGCTAATGAAAACCAACCTAGATGTTATTTTTTGAATTTACCTAATGTTGATCGACTAAGAATCGCAAGCCTGAAATTCTTATTATAATCATTCTATACTCATGAGCAGGAGACCCGGATTCCTCCCAATCATATCAAATACTCAAAATACGAATCTACGACCAATATGGCATGACGTTTTACTATTTATTCGTATGAGAGATATCTGCCTCACTTTGAGATATATCTCTATAACTAGATATATATATATGTTTATATATATAACATATATATATATATATATATATATATACATATATGCAATTGCGTGTCTATATATGCGTGTTTATACATATGCATTCTATAAAGTATTTGCAATGACTCTCTCTCTCTCTCTCTCTCTCTCTCTCTCTCTCTCTCTCTCTCTCTCTCTCTCTCTCTCTCTCTCTCTCTCTCTTTCCTGTCTTATTACTTGGTATCTCATGTCCCAGACACCTCCCAATTTAAAAATTCCGGCCAATATCAACAAAGCACCGCAGTGCTTTTCTTTCTTCTATAATTTATTCATTTACTCAACAGTGTTCTGGCCAAAACATGACACATTCTCACGCAATGAATGCTCTCCATGTGTCTATTTTGATGATGAAATAATGTGTATTTCCCATTGGGTGTTTCCTGCTACCCTTGTACCCAGTTCATGTTCATCAAGATCGTTCAACAAAATTAACCAATTTTACGATCTGCTCTCATAGTAACACTCGCTAATAATCTTCGACATTATTGAATGCATTGTCTGCAGAGTTTTAATTCTGATAAACATATCCAGAAAAACGTTTTATGGTTCTTTTTACACTAGCAACTCCATATGATGTCGCACCTTAAAATCTTTGATACACTACATCTGATGGTTTGGTTCAGCTTGGACTTTGCTAATTTCCAATTTCAAATCTTTCACACTCATTTTGTTTTAATAGGGAAATAATGTCAGCTTGACATTTCCCAATTTGGTTTTGTAGTAGTTTAATTTGATGCATTAACACACTCTTCTCAGTACCAGAAAGGGAAGTATTAAATATGTCTTTCAGAAAATCATAGAGAAATAAATATGTTTAAACTAAAACATCATAGAACTTGTTTTCGAAGACAGACAAAACAGTATATATGTCAGACACTAATTTGAGCTAGATAATGTTGCCCTTTCCTATTTTCCTCCGCCTTTTTAGATCAGTGCCTGGTTAGCTCCCTGCAAGTCATAAAAAGGTGTTTACGACTTCAGTTAGTCTATCGTCATGAGAATCAACATCCTTTATGACATCAGAGATGTACTTTGTCTTCACAAATTACTTGAATATATTATGTGCCTGATCGATCAATGACCAATTCCTGTTATTCGATGGAGAATAATAATGATCCCATACAATTCATACCACATATCAAGTGAAACTTATTTCTGTTGGTGATAGAAACAAATAACTGGTTGAGAATCCGCATACAGGCAATAACATGTTTGGGTGGTGTTAACTGGGTCATCTCTACATTGCAATTGCTAGAACCGCATATACTGGTAGATTGGTCCCAAATACATGCAGCCAATTTTAGGGAATGCCCTAATATGCTTTCCTGAAATACAGTATTATCAAAGTATGATTGAGCTATTTTAAAAAGGGGAAATTCTTGATTGTATTCTACCCTATTGTTAACAAGAGTATTTAACAAGTGTATTCGATAGATAAATTGAGTGAGCAGTACGGCGGTCGTAAAACCACTGAAAACGACAAATTCGGAAAAGCAAGCAAGATACGGTATACGATACGGTATACGATACCAAGAATTTCAACAAACACAATAGTTCATGAGTGAATTGAAAAAATGTTTTTAAAAGTCATCTTCTGAAGAGTTGTCAGAAAGCCCTGTTTGTGGGAAAGGGTAAAGAGATGTGTTTATAACATACTTTCAAAGGATTATTGAGAAACTCAATGTTTTAAATCAGTGAAATTAGCCTGTGATACTTTTCACTATATATATTTGTCTTCACATAAGTCTCCCATACTCCATTGAAAATGTGAAATATCTCCATATTTGACAGTTTAATTAGATTTTTAAGAGATTTCTGATTTACATAGATGGTTACAAAGTCCACTGTTGCAGAAAAGGAGCATATGGGAAAGGGTTAGAAGAGTTAAAATGGTCAAAACATGAAAAAACAGAACAACTGAAACAAATAGCTATCTTCAGTATCAACATATTTATTGGGGATAATTTAGCTTGTTAAAGCATATCTTCTAGTCTGTCATGATGTAAGGAATTCACCTTGCATGACTAAAAGGATTGTAAAGGTCATTTGACAAACGTACCTTTGGAAATATCAAAGATATAATTATTTATTGAGCTTGAAGGCAGGCGGTCCACATGTAAATGAGCCGTTCCTAGAGAAAAACCAACACTACAGACTCTGCGTAATGTATCGACATATAAGTATGTGTCAAGAGCGTAAACCACTATCTGAAAAGAAGAAATTAAAAAATTTCAGCAACATTTAATTTTTTCCCATAATGTTACAATATCTTTCTTCGCCGACCTTTCTTCTTTTAACCAAACGCTTGCAGTTAACTCTGTATTTTGGTTGAAAAGGGAAAGGCAATATATTCACTTTTCAATAAGCTGTTTAGCTAAAGTTTGTAAGTAATACATAAAGAGATACGATTTTTGGGAAAGGGGCCCCTATCCATTCCTTGCCTGCTTTCGAAAAGTCGACTTACGGCTGCAACCATGGATTACTATTGAATTCCTCCGCAGTTTTGTTTGGTTCTAATCTACTTTTACAACGATGTCATTGGTTCGACCGAATCACGATCAACAATCCGCTTGCATTAATTAATGAGACAAAATAGATCCAATGAATGAAACACACTCCGACATATGATTGAACTCAATGTCAGTGTTGTTTATGGAACGCCTTTACTGTCTTAGTAGGTTGTATTGTATTATACGCAGTACATTTTCACGTATATGAGGTACATATTTCATTTGACGTGTTACATTATTCATGCTATGCTGTGCCTTTTTTATTATGTGTGGTGATTATTGAATAATATGCAGTGCAAAATGGTGTTTAAACAGTAGAATAACCATTATACGTTGTACAAAAAACGTATGTGCAATACAAACAATATACTATGCAGTACAAATGACATTATATGTGGTGTATTTGTTTGTGTATGCAGTAGTTTTACATTTATACGTTGTATGTTGGTCAATAGATGCGGTGTATGTTTTAATATATGAAGTGCCTGCACGTATCTTTATACCTGGTGAATTATTATGTATGTGTTCATAAACAATCATAGTAAGCAATGCATTTGGCAATATGTTCGGTCCATACTAATTTATACATGGTGTAACAGCTTTATCTGCGGTCCATTTTTCATTAGGATAATCATACTTTCCGGCATTCTCCGTTATTATTTATCCGTAAAATACCGAGTCAGACAGATAGATATTAACATTTACAGCGCTTGAATAATTTATAAATAGATGTGTACACATGTTCTAAATACACGAGGGGCAGAATGTCGTCTTCTGCACTGAAATCCGCTCTAGACGAAATTTGGTCTGTTCATTCGGCATAATTTGCAGTCTGATCAAAATCTAAAATCTAAAGTCTGAATATTACTAGTCCAATAATATATGACCTCTCACAAGCTCGAGTGCTTGTCAACGGAGTCTTATGTTATAGCACTAGAATATTACATGTACTTACATATGCTTATTAGAAGCTTCAGTCAACTTGTGAGGATTATGATAAGACAGAGCAAATATGCAGGCTGATTTGAACCTACACTTTTCAGAAAAAAAACGAATTTATAGCTTTTCCCAAAGACAAAATCAAATATATCATGTAAATCACTTTTCAAGTTATTTCTCTTACTTCCAGAAGCTGCTGAGGAATTTAAAGTTCTTTTTATGAGGGACCATTACCATAAAGTGGTAACCTAAACACATTTTTTTTAAGTCTTTTCCGTAATACAACAAGTATGCATCAGATGACGTTAAGGCAAAACTATAGAAAATCTTAATAAATGAAAGTATGATTATTGAAGAGGGGTTGGTTGAACGCATTGTGACAAATGGAGAAATTTCTCAAGATGAGCAATTTATCCTTTTGCCATAATGATTTCAAGAGTTGTCTGCTTCAGCAATCAGAGATCGCCTGCATAGACGACATTCTGCATCTTGTCTATTTAGAAAATGTGTACACTTTTCATTAAGATTGTTCCACAAGACCTTTTTAAAATGGATTAGACGGTGTTAATGTTCAAACCTATCTGTCATGCTCGGTAATTTCCGGAAATAATTCCGGAGAATGCTGGAAAGTATGATCATCCCCAATGTAAATGTACCGCGTATAAAGTTTAAACCACCACATATAATCAAAGTACCACCACACGTATTGAAGAATAGACTGCATATAATGTTGTTTGTATTGCATATGACGTTGTTTGCACACTATATAATGGTTATTCTAATGTATCTTCATACTTGTGCACTTCATATTATTAAATAACCACGATATATTATACAAAATGCACTGCGTATCATGTAAAATGTACCACGTCAAATGAAATATGTACCACGTCAAATGAAATATGTACCACGTCAAATGCAATATGTACCTCGTATACATGAAAATGTACTGCGTATAATACAATACAACATAGTAAGACAGTAAAGGCGTTCCATAGTTGTTAGTTAATGTCAACATACACACGTCAACATGTAATCTAGTCTTAGATGTCAAATAAACTAGAAATGTAGTCTAAATAGGTTTTTGTCAATTAACCTTGTACGGGCCATTTCGGAGATTCAATTAAGCTGCAAATACATTACAAATACTATAATATGTTAACCCTTTCCTAAACACAGACGTGATTTGACGCATAGACCCAGTCTTCTGTAATGATACTGTATGTGTTGTCTCTGTCTGTAAAGCTTGGAGGCATTATCCGGCGTCCGGCCGGCTGTCTGCCTGAATGTGCATTCGTCCGTCCGTCATGTTTGCAGTTTTTGAACAAAACGTTGTTTCTGTTTGGCAGATTCATTTCGAAGTGGTCACACTTTTACCGTGTGATCAGAAGAACGGCAAAATACTAGGTATATAACTCTGGTCTGCTTATTTTAGTAATCTCCATATTTCCTTATTTAGTTCAGCCATTTTCTAAATTAATTTCCATTGTATCCATTTTAAACTTGGATTGTAGGTAACGTATAACCAACAGATGTGCAGTGCACCATTACCAAAACTTTAGCATGCTGTGTTTGGAGTGTGTATATTTTTTCTTTCAATGTTCTCGCTTATTATATGACTTTCGCGTGCAACACATACGTTCCGTGAAATGCTCTTGTTCGTTAATGAGTGCTTCCCCAAGCTTTGTACTTTGTCCGGAGCAACTTACTGTCTGTTCATCCATCCGTCCGTCTGTCCATCTGTCCGTTACGGTTTGTATTACTGGGTCAAAACTTTGTTTCTGTTTGGCAGATCCATTTCAAAGTCGTCACACTTATACATTGAGATGAGGAGACCGATGCAATATTTCGAACGCCAATCTGATCTGTTATTTTAGGTATCAACTCATTTTGTTCATGTATTTCTTTGGTCATTGTCTTAAAAGATGTTCAATAAATCAATATAATACTTCGTGTATAGGAAACTGATAAGCTACAGATGTCCAGTGCACAACAGACATAACTCTAGCATGCTTTCGATTGTCTTTCATTTATGAGCATGATTCTAATATATATTGTGGATCTTTAGTGTTTTCTGAACTGGAAATATTTTAATTAAGGGTCGCTGCTCAGTTTTTTGTCAATCTTTTGTCCTTCGTTATTTATTTTGTTTATACAAGATAAGGGTCAAACTTTGTTAAATGAGGTATTGATTATTGGCAGGCAATCTGTGTTGTCTCAAAACTAGCTTTGATTATTTAACATGCGATATATGTGCCATAGACGGCTCGTATTTCAGATTGACATATTAAATCGAATACTATAATACTGACTTCACAAACAACCGATATAACGCCGCAAAGACGACTCCATATATATGGGAGACCGGGGCGGTCTTGTCTTTATATGAAGAGCACCGGTAGCTCAGTCGGTTGCGATGCGGGCTTCAATCCAGTGGTTGTGAGTTCGAACCCCTGCTCGGCCAACATTCTTTCCGACGTTTGACAAAAGTCACTGTGGCAAGCGTCACCCACCAGTGGGCTAAAAGTCGTAGGTGTTACCATAGTACGGCCCTCTATCAACGGGCGTATTCAAATGGTCGGAAAGGTACAATAGGTGAGATGAACACGCATGCTAGATATATAGTGAGTGTGCACTTTACACCTGTACATCTGCTGAATACAAACTATCAACACGTTAAGTTTGAAATTAATTCATTTCAAATAATTTGCTAAACAAGAAAACATAAAACAAAGAGATAACTCTAAAAATAGGCATATTGGACTGATTACAATCTTCTGACACTCCAACAAAAGTCGTGCTATCGTTATTGTGCACGATTGAAGGCACGCAGTCCACATGTAAATGAGCCGTCCCAAGAGAAACCCTACACTATGGACTCTGCGTAATGTATCGACATATATATGTTCTCTATTATATGAGTTAGACAATTTCAATAAGGTATTTTTGAACACTAATGAACATAGAAATGCACTTTCTTGGGCATATCATACAAAGATAGACGTCAGTGATATTTCTATATAGTTAATGTGTACACAAAAAACATGGAAACACAGAAACATAGAAATAAATATACTTGAGCACACCATACAACCAAAGACGTCCGTGACATTTCTATATAGGTTTTTTTCTAGCGTACAAAAATACAAAAACATGGAATTTAAAAAGAAAACTTGAATGTTCCCTACTTGCTGCTCTTTAATTTCAAAGTTATGCTCGCCGAAAATTATACAAGGCTTGTTTCACAAAGAACTAATTACAGATGCATTCTACTGGCTAGTATTTGTCTTTTTCTGATGATAGGGCACCGAGTTAACGTTAACATACCTTCTGTCCAGTGTCCACAAATACAGTGTAGTTTTCGTAGAAGGTGCAATTTTCGCTGCCATGTACTTCTGTTTGTAACGCAAAGTGCAGATATAGATATTGGACCTGGTGTGTGTTTAGATTTCCTACTCAGATTTATTCTAATTTTCAAAGGACAGGATAATTAAACAGCTATCTGCATTAGGTACATGTATACCATATACTTTTGTTAAGTGATAACTTAAAAAGCCGTTGTTATAAGTATATAATAATCATAAAACAAACAAAGACCACTGGAATGCAAACCATTTGTTTGCACCTGAATTCCTTGTCCAAATTTTATTTTAAAGGTAAACCCCGTGTTTACTAGGTTCCTCTTTGCACGCATATGAAATTGACATCAACTCTTCAGGCGCGACGCAATTCGATCCTCTGATGACGTAAGTTATAGGAATGGAGAAGTTCTGTTCCGGTCCCAATATATACACGTCCCTGCATGTAGTAAACACGATATCGCACCAAACACTTAATAGTACGTAAATGCAATTCTGCTCATCTGACGTGGCTCAGGATCTACTGTAGGAATGAGGAAGTTCTGTGACGGTTGAATTGTAATCAACACGATATCGCACCAAACTCCTAATAGTAAGTAAATGCAATTCTGCTCATCTGACGTGGCTCAGGATCTACTGTAGGAATGAGGAAGTTCTGTGCCGGTTGAATTGTAATCAACACGATACCGCACCAGAGTCTTAACTGTACGTAAATGCAGTTCTGACCATCTGACGTGGCTCAGGGTCTCCTGTAAGAATGAGGAAGTTCTGTGCCGGTCGATTTGTAATCAACACGATACCGCACCAGAGTCTTAACTGTACGTAAATGCAATTTTGACCATCTGACGTGGCTCAGGATCTACTGTAGGAATGAGGAAGTTCTGTGCCGGTTGAATTGTAATCAACACGATACCGCACCAGAGTCTTAACTGTACGTAAATGCAATTCGGACCCTCTGACTTGACTCAATATGAGCCGTTCCACGAGAAAACCAACATTATCGACTCAGGGTGAAAGGTATAAAGTAATGTTTCATAAAACAAAAAATCCACAGGAGGCGAAAAGTGTCTGTCCGGGTTAGCCTGCGCGGCATGCTTAGGCTGATCCGGGTCGATAGTTTTCGCAGTGTTCACAATGTTGGTTTTCTCGTGGAACGGCTCATATCATTCGCTAGTGATCTTTTATAGAACTGAGAAATTTCCAACTGACTTGAGATATAAAATAGTATATATAAAATTATGTTTGAAAGTAAATGACGGAAAGAGTTTTGAACGCATTTTTCGCCTGCAGGAAATTACAAAATAAGTAAGAAAATAGCCCAAGATAAATCCACAATATAGGGGGAAAACTTCAAATATAGTAATGCTAAAAGAATAGTTCCAACGCATAGTACTTCTGCAGCTACCTGCACACATGCGTTTGATACATTGGTAAATATGTGAAAATGACTGATCAAGAAATAATCAATTCTGTAATGAAAACTGCTATTGAATCGAATAGAAGCATATTTATCTCTGTGTAAGATTCAATTCCCATGCCCCCAACAACACGGCTTTCAAAAACAATTAAGTTGTATTACTACGTCGTTCAACGTCCAGGAAACTCTGTACTACAACGTTGAACGTCAGAGTGACGTTTATGTCGCTAGTCTTGATAAAAAAAAGGCGCCTTCGATACAATCAGACATAAATCCCTAATGTTTAAGCTCGGACGGATGGGACTCGTCGATAAAATCCTTCGAATCATCCGTGATTCTTATACCGATTTAAATTGCTTAATTCGCTACACTAACCAGACGTCCTATACCTTCAACGTGGTGCGCGGGGTACGTCAGGGAGGGGTGATGTCCACATTCCTCTATCTGGTCTACATCAATTCTCTGATAACTGAACTACAAGAAAGCAACTTAGGAACAAAGGTAATGTTTACAACAGTTAGCAACCCGTCATTTGCTGATGACATATCATTAACAGCCTTTTTCCCCATTAATTTACAGAAAATGACGGATATCGTGTACAAGTATTGCAAAACATGGTGTATTGATATTAACGTGAACAAGTCAAATGTCATTGTGTTTAGCAAAAAACGTCAATCACCAGCGGTTGGAATTATGTATGGCGAGCATTTTTTCCCTCAAGTAAAATCCTTAAGCCTACTAGGAATTACTCACGATTCGAAAATGAAACTAAGTATTCGTATTAATGAGAGGATTCAAAAAGCCCGTAATGCTCTTTTTTCCATGGTTGGGCAAGGTGTCAATCCCCAAGGAGTCAACCCAATGGTTTTCGCAAGTTTATATTGCAAAATTATACTCCCTATCCTCCTGTATGGAGCATAGATTTGGAGTAATATGACTACCGCTGATGTGAAACATCTCCAAACATTTCAGCATTATGTCGCGAAAAAGATACAAGGGTTCTCTCGAAGAACCAGATCTGACATGACGGAGTCAATGCTCGGTCTGTATAGGGTCTCAAGCACAATCGATAAGAGGAAATTGATGTTCCTTCACAAAATACTGGAGCTACCAGATTCGTGTATAACGAAAGAAATTTTCGTAAGACATTATATAAAATATAGCTAGATAACTTTCAATCGAATCAAGAGCATTTCCGAACTTAAGCAAATACATCTTAAATCATCAAGTTACACATATATCTTTAAAAATGACAATCTAAATTTAAAATTACTTTAATGAGATAAACATCACATTGCAGATGAACAATTGTAGAATCCAAGACCGTTTGCACCTTAGGCATATCTATAATAATATATGATATAAATCGATTTTATGTGAACGGTAACTTTTATATTTTATCTTAATCAGAGCCGTTCCGCGATAAAACAAACATTACGGCATCTGCATAATGTAACTACCCAGATCAGCTTGCGCAGTCCGCGCAGACTTATCTGGACCGATAGGAATAGAGTAATGTTTCATGAAAAAGAAAATCCACAGGAGGCGAAAATTATATTTTCGGGTAAGAAATGCACGGCATGCTTAGGCTGATCCGGTCGATACAGTACGCAGAGTCAACAGTGTTGGTTTTCTCGCAGAACGGCTCATTAGTTGTTTTCTCCAAAATTAAAATATGCACGTTAAAGATAAATGATTATATAACATGAGGCCTTTTGCTCCTAAGTGATAACGTAATTAAAAGCGTTATAACGAGTTAAAGTTAAAGCGAATATATATTTGAGCCGTCCCGCGAGAAAACCTACATTGTGGACTCTGCGTAAAGTATCGACCCGGATCAGCCTAAGAATACCGCGCAGGCTTACCCGGACAGACACTTTTCACCTCCTGTGGATTTTCTGTTTCAGGAACTCTATACCTTTATCCCCTTGAGACGGAATGTATCGGCCCGGATCAGTCTGTGCGGACTGCACATGCTGATCTGGATCTGGATCGATAGATTACGCAGATGCCGCAATGATGGTTTTCTCGCGGGACGGCTTTAATTAAGATTTGTTTTTTTTAGGATGAATGAATGCTGTCACTTTCATATAAAAAATAAAAGACATTTATCGCCTCCTGTGGATTTTCTGTTTCAGGGAGCACTACTCTATACCTCTTGCTCCCTGAGACGGAATGTGTCGGCCCGGATTAACCTGCGCGGTCTGCGCAGGCTGATATGGTTCGATACATTATACAAAGTCCATAATGTTGGTTTTCTCTTGGGACGGCTCACTTCTATTTTACTCGCCAAATGGCTATATAGTCGAGTGCGAGGGTAAACAACGACAAAAAACGGTTAAACATTTCTTCCGCATGTTCTAAATTACATTGTAGTAAAGGTATCATTAACAGAACTCGAAGAACTATTTAATTGAAATTGAACTTAGTCTTAAAATTGTTTTTTGTTCAAATCTTTACTTTCCCGCCACTATACGATACTTTGAAGTAGTACATGCTTTACACGCGTGTTTCTTACTTGGTCCTTTTCCAATTTCAATTCAACCCATAATATTTATTGTCACGGCAAACTACTGGTACTATTGTAAAAGTGTTAGGAAGAAATGTTTATTAGGGGACCTTTTACAATTAAAGTCATGTCATTTTGATTGGTTGGGAAAAAAGGTGGTGTTATTTTGTAAATGTTGAAAATCATAAGTGAAAGTACTGGTCCAATGGCAAAATTATTTGACAGATAATTTGTGAAAAATGCAGAGTCAGATCAATATACACAGATGGTGGTGGTCAATATACACAGATGGTGGTGGTCAATATGCACAGATGGTGATGGTCAATATACACAGATGGTGGTGGTCAATATACACAGATGGTGGTGGTCAATATGCACAGATAGCTGGGGTCAATTTGCACAGATGGTGATGGTCAATATACACAGATGGTGGTGGTCAATATGCACATATAGCTGTAGTCAATATGCACAGATGGCGGTGGTCAATATACACAGATGGTGGTGGTCAATATGCACAGATAGCTGTGGTCAATATGCACAGACGGCGGTGGTCAATATGCACAGTCGGTGGTGGTCAATATGGACAGATGGCAGTGGTCAGTATGCACATATAGCTGTGGTCATTATCCACATATGGCGGTGATCACTATGCACAGATGGCGGTGGTCATTATGCACAGATGGCGGTGATCACTATGCACAGATGGCGGTGATCAATATGCACAGTTGGCGGTGGTCAATATGCACTGATGGCGGTGATCAATATGCACATATGGTGGTAGTCAATATGCACAGATGGTGATGGTCAATATACACAGATAGTGGTGTTCAATATGCACATATAGCTGTGGTCCATATGTACAGATGGCGGTGGTCAATATACAAAGATGGTGGTGGGCAATATGCACAGATAGCTATGGTCAATATGCACAATCGGCGGTGGCCAATATGCACAGATGGTGGTGGTCAATATGGACAGATGGCAGTGGTCAGTATGCACATATAGCTGTGGTCATTATCCACAGATGGCGATGATCACTATGCACAGATTGCGGTGGTCATTATGCACAGATGGCGGTGATTACTATGCACATATGGCGATGATCAATATGCACAGATGGCGGTGGTCAATATGCACAGATGGCGGTGATCAATATGCACATATGGTGGTAGTCAATAAGCAGAGATGGTGGTGATCAATATGCACAGTTGGCGATGGTCAATATGCAATGATGGCGGTGGTCAATATGCACATATGGCGGTGGTCAATATGCACATATATATGTGGTCAATATGCACAGGTGGCGGTGATCACTATGCATAGATGGCGGTGGTCAATATGCACAGATGGCGATTGTCAATATGCACATATATCTGTGGTCAATATGCACAGGTGGCTATGGTCAATATGCACAGGTGGCGGTGATCACTATGCATAGATGGCGGTGGTCAATATGCACAGATGGCGATGGTCAATATGCACATATATCTGTGGTCAATATGCACAGGTGGCTATGGTCAATATGCACAGGTGGCGGTGATCACTATGCATAGATGGCGGTGGTCAATATGCACATATGTCGGTGGTCAATATGCACATATATCTGTGGTCAATATGCACAGGTGGCGGTGATCACTATGCATATATGGAGGTGGTCAATATGCACAGGTAGCTGTGGTCAATATGCACAGATGGCGATGGTCAATATGCACAGATGGCGGTGGTCAATATGCACAGATGGCGGTGGTAAATACAGTTTGGTTGACTTTCATACAGCTCGACTCTCTGTTTTAGACATTGACCGTCGAACATTCTTTACGTTTAAAACATTGAAAGTAAGTCGACTCGAGTGACAAGAACGATTCCAAGAAACTGCGAGTTACTCACAATAAGAAACGCACAGAATCCTTCTCTATGTAACAAATATTGTGCAGGATGAGCACATAGAATATAAACATATTGACCGAATTCTTGCTAACACATACATGGACTATATAGGATTTCTAGACTAATTGCCTTATACTTTCCTAGACACAACAAATCTTCAGAAAACTACCTCGAATAAATATCAGCAAAAGTATAGAATATATTAATTAAAGTATAGGATATATCTATTAATGAAAGTGAAAGTAAAGAATATATTAATTAAAGTATAGGATATATCTATTAATTAAAGTATAGGATATATCTATTAATGAAAGTGAAAGTAGAGAGTATATTAATTAAAGTATAGGATATATATATTAATGAAAGTGAAAGTAAAGAGTATATATATATTAATTAAAGTATAGGATATATTTATTAAAGTATATAATATATTAATTAAAGTATAGAATATATTAATTAAAGTATAGAATATATTAATTAAAGTATAGAATATATTAATTAAAGTTTATAATATATCTATTAATGAAAGTGAAAGTAAAGAGTATATATATTAATGGAAGTATAGAATATATTAATTAAAGTATATAATATATATATATATATATATATATATATATATAGACAGACAAACAGACACAGAGAGACAGAGACAGTCAGAGAAAGAGACAGACAGAGAGACAGAGACAGTCAGACAGAGATAGACAGAGACAGTCAGACAGAGATAGACAGAGAGACAGAGAGACAGAGATACAGAGAGACAGACATACAGAGAGAGACAAAGACAGAGACACACATAGATATATAGGGAGAGACAGACAGACATACATACAGAGACATATATAGAGAGAGGCAGAGACAAAGACAGACACATAGAGAGACATAGAGAGAGAGAGACAGAAAACTATAGAAAGAGAGAGAGACAAATACAAACACAGACAGAAACTGAGAGGGCAGACAGACAGACAGACAGACAGACAGACATGTTTTTGGTTGATATCATTATCAAATATCTTTATGTATTCACTACTTCATTTGATTGATGTTTAAAGTAGGTTGGGCACCGTGCGATTGGAGCTGCCCGACTGCACCCAACTTGACAAAAGATTATTGGTTCATCTACTTTTACAAGTTTCTAAAATGTCTTTTGATATTTGATTAAAATAGCTAATGGATCGGAATAATGTGAACAGTCCCAAGAAACATGTTAGTGATGGTTTTTTTTAAAACAAACGGTTCAGTACGCTTCGACAAGATAATTTCAAATTTGTTTCTTTCCATTGCCATGGCAATACTAGTTTTACATGTATTCTTTGAAGAATTTTGGACGAGACCCAGTTAAAGAAATATTTTCTGAAATTGTTGAAAGTCCATTAATCTAGACGGAGATGTTATATGAAGGAAAATGGGAACGGACTGACTACGACGCCGACGATGGACGCAGAATTATGAGTACTTGTATACGCGAAAAGGTTAACTACTCAAATTGAATTCAAAGCCATCTAAAATGATTTCTGGAAGGTTTATTTTTGTGAAATGTAACATAACAAAAATACCGATGAAAAGCTTTGTTTTTTTGTAAGGTGTGCTTTTTACGCTACTTTCGGTTGCTTTAAACGAATTTTCAGTGATATCCCGATGTTTTCTGGCTAAGTTACCAATATTGCTGGACCATTTATCTTGACATCAGCGAATCAGGCGCTATGCTATCTCCACAATCCTGAGCGCTAGGATGCGCAGCCATTATGACCAGTTTTAAAGTCTTTGGTACTACTCGACCGCGGATTGAACCTACGACCTCCTGCACCCGAGTTTCAGCCATTTAAAATAGGATCCACACGTTGAAGACAACAACAAACTATGAAGGGACTAAAAAAAACACGACCCATAAAGGCATCTCCTGAACACCGTTTTTTCATAAAAAGCATATGAGCCGAATTACGAGACATTTTCTTTTGTCTTAAATGTCAAATTACGCAAAATACATCTGCGGGCAAGGCTGATCTACACCACAGTAGACCTTTGTTTGCATAGAAATGAGTGTATACCATCACCAGAATGCATTGAAAATATGACATTGAGTTTAAAATCATTGTAAATGTGTATAGGATGTACTGGACATGATTGATTTCATCACTTTTAATATTTTGACCTTGTTTGAAAGCGAAAGTAGAGAATGCTAAACACCGGTTTTGTCCGTAACCTATTTCACCTGGTGAGTTTTTCTTGCATAATGCATGACCCCCCATTTTCTTTGGATTGTTTTTCTTACGTCTGCGAAAACCACCATTGTTGATTCTGCTTAAAGTATCGACCCGGATCATCCTAACCTAACCATGCCGTGCAGGCTAACCCGGACAGACACTTTTCACCTCCTGGTGATTTTCTGTTTCAGGAATCGTTCTCTAAATCTCTATCCCCTGAGACGGAATGTCTCTGCCCTGATTAACCTGATTAACCTGCGCGGACTACGCAGGCTGATCTAGGTCGATACATTACGCAGATTCAATAATGTTGGCTTTCTCGTAGAACGGCGAATATCCATTTCTTAGCTTGTTAATCGTAATTCACTCCTATGTTATCGACGTCATATGGAATTGGTTACTACGTGTAAAAACAATTGTGATTAATTTTAAACCTTCTAAAGTGGTTTTTAGTGCTACATACGCACCTCTTTGTATTTATCTGCTTCTGGTTAATATCATTGCTTTCTATGTGGTCCTTTTTTTTATAACAAGAGGACCATGATGGTCCTATATCGCTCACCTGATTTAATCAAACTTAAACAGTTTTCAGTGTTCTTTACCCTATATGAGTCTATGAACAAGCCCCACCCCCTTGCGGCCATGTTTTTCAACGGATCGGAAATATTTGAACAAGCTTGGTAGGGGGTGCCCCAAGGAACATTTGTGCAAAATAATTTTTAAATCGGGCCAACACTTATGAACAAGAAGATTTTTTAAGATTTGGCAATTTTCCCCTTTTCTGATGCTGCAGCAACCAAAGTTCTACTTGGAATGAAATTCTTTGAACAACTTTGAAAGGGGACCACCTAAGGACCATTTCTGTGAAATTATTTTGAAATTTGGCCAGTACTTTTAAACAAGAAGATTTTTTAAAGTTTTAACAATGCACATATAAGGAAAACAAGCCCCGCCCCCTTGCGGCCATGTTTTTTCAACGGATCGGAAATAATTGAACAATCTTGGAAGAGGGTGCCCTAAGGAACATTTGTGCAAAATAATTTTTTTAAGATTTGGCAATTTTCCCCTTTTCTGATGCCGCAACAGCCAAAGTTCTACTTGGAATTAAATTCTTTGAACAACTTTGAAAGGGGACCACCTAAGGAACATTCATGTGAAGTTATTTTGAAATCTGTCCATTGGTTTAGTAGAAGAAGTCATTTGTAGGAAATTGTTAACAGACGGACGGACAGACGACGACGACGACGACGACGACGACGACGACGGAGGCCGGACATTCAGTGATCACAAAAGCTCTCCTTGCACTTCGTGCATAGGTGAGCTAAAACGCATATGCATTTTTTAACTCGTTAATCATAATTCACTTCCATGTGGTTCCAGATCATACGCCCCTGACGGTATGACCATATGCGGACCACGAGTAGGATTACTTTTAATTGCAATTTAAGGTAATTTGAATTTAATTTTGCTTTTCTTCTCGTTTAGTTTACAGGTTAGTTCACTTCAACGTTTGTCCTTTTTTATAGATAACATATCCAATTTTGAACTTATTTATCAAAATATACTCCCATTCGGTCCAGGTCATGCGACCTTCGTGGTTGGTATGCGGAATACATGTAGACTTATTTTTGTTTGCAATTAAAATAAATTTGAAAACTACCGAAGGCCGTTTTTCGGTACAATAATACAATATAGCCGCCTCGCGAGAAATCAACATTGTGGACTCTGCGTAAAGTATCTACCCGAATCAGCTAAAGCATGCCGCGCAGGCTAACCCGGACAGACACCTTTCGCCTCCTGTGGATTTTCTGTTTCAGGAATCATAAGTCTATATCTCTATTCACCTGAGACGGAATATGTCGGCCCGAATTAGCCTGCGTGGTATAAATGAAATCTGGATTTCTGTTGTTCCCATGTTACTACGTGTTGGACTTTTTTTTAATGAAATTGAGTTTAATTTGTAAACCTCCTAAGGTAGTTTTTCATGTACCTCTGTGTTTTCTCGTTAACATCGTTGTTTTCGACACTTCTTCACACATGTCATATTAGTGTTTAAACTTGTTAATCGTAATTCACACCCTTTTGGTCGAGTTCATACGACCTTTGAGGTTGATTATTGTATATATATATATACTATCTTTATTTAAGTCTCATCTATGTACAAACACACATATAAAACATCTCAATAACACATACAATGTACAGTACATAGTCATTCAATATTAGAATTACAAGAGACTGTGATTATAAAACTAATTGACACAAAATAAAAACATCTATCGCAGATTTTTTATGCATAATATTTAAATAAGCAGAATAGTATATCATCATATACACAGTACAAGTTGAGAAACCGGCGCTAATCTTGACTCTAGGCCTAAAAATGTGTTAAAATAATGTTTTAAACTGTGAAGTGAAAAATAAATTCAAATGCACCGCTTTATATATCGAAAATCAAATTTAATAAAAAAAGGCTTAAAAGATTAGTTATCATCCCAGATCAGATCTAGCATGACCTGATTAGCACCGATTTCTCAACATTATATAAAAAGTTTGTATCACATTTTAAGATAATTATTTACATTATTTATATAAAATATTTGTACGTTCTTGTAGTATTTTAAAACAGGTTTTGGCACATAGCCTTATCAAATCTTAATTGGAAAAGAGAAATTTCATTTTATTAAAGTCATCAAAGTATTGAAAATTAGCGTCTAGGCTTACAGCCTTAAGTATTATTTTGTTAAGCGGTCTATATGTAGGACATTTTATTCCAATTGTAATTAATTTTAAAAATTGTAATAAACCCTTATCCACGTATCCGGTAGCTCAGTCGGTAGTCACTGTGACAAGCGTTATTCGTCTTCCACCAATGGGTTAACAGTCTATGTGGAAAAGCAGCCGGTTTCTGAAAGTATGTTATGTTGAGTACTGGTGTGAGAAAGCTAAGAAACACATGAGTTGGTGAACTTGCCGCCGTGATGTGACTGACAAATAATTGAAACGGCGATTAAGGGTCAATCTACATCCACGTTCAGACGATTTCGGGTGCCTCTGCAGCAGACAGTTTATGTAAACATCGTGGCAAATGAGCAATTTCTCCCTTTACCACAATGTTTTCAACTCTATGCATTCGTTGTTCATTCAATGAAGGAGATTTTCGAAATTGTATCTAGATGTTTTCAAAGTCGTCTGCTGCAGAATGTATTACCTACTAATATTTACATTCGCACTTGATTTTCTGTACAAATAAATTCTGTTCATTTTGCATGAACCGATCGACCTTTCATGACCACTGACGTCATTGTTTATTTCAATAGCGTGACGTCATTTAACCAATGATATTACGACGTTACAAATATCAGCTGTTCATTTAAACAAACGTACGTTGGCGGTAACATTTCTTCATTGTTATTAAAGACTTGTTTGCGAACACTTTTAGGTCGAAAAAAATAAAGTAATGAAAAGGGAAAAATGTAAATATAAGGATTGACTGTTATTTTTCGTGCGTTCATGCAGTTTGAACGCTCGGCCGCGATTTTGCAAATTTTCCAAGAAGCGTAAAATTCAGCATGTGAAGTTTAGATGACAAGTTTAGTCCTGAAACCATTTGGTTTACAGTTTACTGAACATTGACTGCAACTTAAATATGTCATACAAGCTGAAGTGTCTTAATTTGTATCAATAAACTGTTTTAAATCGCTCTAAAACTAGATCATTTTGATAAAAAAAACATAGGTGCTGAAATATTAACAGATATTACGTTTAATGCCACTAGTTATAAGTTAAGTGTGACACAAGCTCTGGAAGGAGAGGGTGAAGTCTATTCTACTTCCAGATAAGCAGAGTTATGATAACAAAATCGGAAGTAATATGAACAAAAAATACAAAATCATTTTAAGCCTTGGAGGTTGGGGAAAAGTTATTAAATACAAATTAAATGTGCCTAAAGTTTTGTATAAACGGTAGAAGACATACGTATATTGCTGTTTTAAATCAGATAATACAATTTATTGATTCATAAAGGTTTTGTTTTGTTTACAAACATTTTACAGAGGTTTTTTTACAATAATGATGTTGGTTGCTCTCTTTTTGATTACGTATCCCGATAGTACAAACTTGAAACCTATTCAATACTGAAACCGCGCTTCCATGCAGCGTCAATGATATGAGAGGAATTAAAAACTTCTGCAAAACTTAAACAACGGCGGGGGAGACGGACGGACGAACAGTCGAAATGACAGATAATAGCAAAGCAATATAACTTTAAAACCTTTCTTCTTTCATGGTAAAAACTACAAGGTCATTTGTGTATACATTAATAGATCCAGATCAGCATGTATATTCGCACAGTCTGATAAATTTCTGCACTTTTCTCATACTACTTACACAGGCCTGTCAGAATATTAGTCAACGTGTGTAGGATCTAAATAATTAGGCTAAGCAGGTGGACACCATTGTTTGAACCTACACTGTTTAGAAATGCCAACGTGTACGTTTTTCCCATGCACTGGTTCATAAAACAAATACATATATATATATATATATATCAATACAAAATGTGCCGTGTGAGGTGAAAGGGGAACTTGCAACATCTGCAAACAGCGAATACTCAGATGAGCATTCGATGTTGGTCTACAATATGAAGAATTATAGATAGATTTCTTCTGAGTATAACAAAGAGTTATGTAACGTCAAATGAATTAGTCTATTTGGTTTTTGAAAACAAACAAAATTCGGTTGAGTCAGCTCGTAACGAGCTTTCTCACATGAAATCAGCATTGTTTGGCGTTTCGTAATAAAAATATTCCAGACTCTTGTTACAAGAGAAATGGAGTCGCTTGATTTTGAACACGGAAGAGTCTACTTTAAACAATTCGGCGCTGAAAGAGTTAATGTGAAACTTAAATGTTAAGCTTAGATTTAATAATTTAAACGAATTTAGTTTACAATAGTATTCGATTGGATTGGTTAAATTTAGTTACAACCTATCTAGTTTGCATAAATTGCGAAACAAGCTTTCAGCTTATATTAATCACGCTCGATGTCTGCTTCCTGGAAACTTAACCAGTACTCGCGCCGTTTGTGTGGAAAATCCCAAAGTCAGAACGTGCTCATTACGGGTTTCGAACTTGACCTCTGCACGACTGTCTTCCACACGATTTATTGCACCTGATGTGTACGCTGTGCCAATGTTACAATGCCGAAAGCTACAAAATAGCCTGACTATTTTCGCTCCAAATCCGAATTGTATTATGCCAAAGCAGTATCGGGTGCAATAAGACCCTGTTTTTGCCTGACGTGGCTTATATAAAAAGCAAAGCGCCTGTGTAGCTGGATGATTGTATTGTCTTACGACCAGAATACAATAGACATATTTTATTGTATTGTATTGTATTGTATTGTATTGTGTTATATTAAATTGTATTGCCTGTTAAGCATGTATATATAAAGTGGTGATAAGGATATGCTATTACGTTTGAACAACACCTTCTCCGTATGAAACGACATGTTACCTCTTACGAATTTTTGTACTTGTAAATTGGTAAATGTGCTCCACTTGCTATGTCAATTGTAATGTTTATTTGTGTATTTTGTTTTTCACACAGGTCATGTGGCCTATTGAATTTATATTTGAAAAATAAACTTCTTCATATCGCTTATAGTAATTAATTTTCTTATCGGTGAATACATATTGATTATGTGTTCGATTAAGGTCAATGGGAACAATAGGAAGACCCTCCTTTGCGCTCAGGGTTGCGTTGGGAGCATTACGACTGACTAGCTGGTGTCAGGATAAATTGACTTTAAGTACTGGTAACTTACACAGGAAACGCCCTAATATAACTGAAAAATATTAAATGCGACGTAAAACACCAAACAATCAAACAGTATGAAGACCAGCTCTGGATATAAGATAAGATAAGATATATTTTATTAGAGTGACATGTGTATAACAATTACATACAAATATTAATACAATAAACACACCCGGCCGCATTGGGCCTATAAGTCACTTTAGGTACAGAGTAATCATTTAAACATAATAATAACATATTTACAAGTAAATATAGTATATGAAAAGTTAGTTTCACAAAGAAGATCAAGAAAATTATACTATCATTTACTAAATTGACTAAAATTAAATATTTAGATTTAAAGAAACAATTTATATGATACTTTAGTTATATATAAAGCATAGATCTGCGCTTTTTAAATGCAGTTGAAATAAAAGAAGCACATAGTCTGGGTTCCTCACATACAGTACAGCTCACGCGGAAAACGCATCGTCCGCGAGCCACCGCGGACAAATCTCAACGCGGACAAATATTTTGGTCCGCGAAGGTGGGTGGAATTCCACCCATCACCGCGATTTGTTTTTATGTCCATCGCGGACGCAACAAGATAACCCCAGGGGGTTGATAAAACCGATCATCGTGGAGTTGCGGTGGAACCATCGCGGAATCGCGGTGATATATTTTTGAATAGATAAGCTTTTTCTCGCCGTTTTGCTGGGATTTTTTTTTTATTTTTTTATTTTTATTTCATTACAGTACTAATAACTGTTGTTGAAGAGGATAATGATTATAAATCAGTACTAACTATAAAGCAGCATATATGCGTAACAACTTAATTCATTAAAATTCATCAATACAATTCCCCTAAACTTGATGTATTCTGTAAACGATACAACTACGTGATAATAAAACTGTTAATTCTGCCTGAAAGATGTGTAGCTTACTTTAAATCTCACTAATAAATGCCGTAATTCCATTGTCAATCACCACAATTACCAATGCATTGTTCATTCTTAATCGGCTATAAATTATTTCTTTAAAACCTGTTTCAAAGTCGGCTGAATAACAAAAACAAACTTTGCAAACAAAGAAGTGTGAAGCGCCCATGTTAACTACATGTAAAATAAATTCTACTATGTTTCTACTCTGTACAACACATTGCGTTAAAATGAAAATTTATCATTTTCAACAATATTACAATTGGATAATTCATTTATTAAGTTGATAAGAAAAGCTCAAAAATCAACAATCTGTCTTTATTAAGAGATTCAAGTACATGTACTGTATATACAAAATGCAAAGATATATATACAATGTACATGTACATGTATTGTAATTTAACAATATTTCTCTCTTACTAAAAAATGTGAGATAATCATATGTACGATAAACGTATATCCGATGTCCGCCATTTTCTATTACGAAACTTGACCTTATCGTAAACAAACACAATCTTCCACTGTTTTTCGAATAATTTGCTGAAATGGAATGAATTTTAGCAAGTTGTGTCATAAAATAATCGCAATTCGTCAATAAACGTGTACATGTACATAATCGAAAAAAAAAAAACTTTTTAATAAAAGTATAACATTTTTACAGGTAAATATTGCGGTGGAATCGCGGTGATTTCAAAATAGATAAGAATAGATAAGAAGCTCGAATCGACGACATGTCAATCGCGGTGATATAATTAGCCCGTAGGCGGTATTGCGGTGATCATATAGGTTGAATTGCGGTGATTATCCGCGATGAAAAATATTTGTCCATCGTGGGATCGCGGAAAACGCGTTTTCCGCGTGAGCTGTACTGTACTAACATTTTAAGTTTCTCTATTTCTGAAAAAGTATGAAATTGGTTGAGTTTAATTGAAACATTTCGAAATAATAATTGTCTTTCATTGCTATAAAGATTACATTTCAAAAGAAAATGAGTTTCATTTTCAATAGAATTTGTAGAACATACTAAACATACCCGTTCTTCTGGTTTTTGACCAACAAATCTACCGGTTTCAATTCTAAGCGGAAGTATTCCACAGCGTAGTTGAGCTAAAAACGATCTTTCTGTTTTTTCTAGATTGAGTTTAACGTAGTTTTCACAACAATATTCTGTTTTAAATGTGACAGATGTGCGTAGTTTGGCAACGTTATGTATACCCTTATGCCAAGTTTCGTTGTGCTTTGATAAAAGAAGTCGTTCAATAATATTGACGTCGCAAGTGAGTTTATCTCTATAAATATTCTCCATATTAACAGAAGTTAAAATACTTTTTACATCAGAACACCAAGACTTGGTATTGTATGAATAATCAAAGAGGAAAACTTTCTTTGTTATTCTTGAGTTATTCATCTTCACTAACCTATTCCATAGACGTAAGATATTAACCCAACGTCTTGTTTTACATGGGACCCACCCGATCTCCCCATTAAATGCTAATGTTGGTGTAAACCTATGGACACCTAAAAAATATCGAATCGCTCTATTTTGGACGACGTCGGCTTTATTATGCGGTTTAAATCCCCATACCCCTGAGCAATAGTCCTTTACTGGAACAACACACGAATTATATAGTTTTGTGTTACGTTTGAACTCCAACGGATTTAAAATTGTGAATTTTTGAGATAACGGAACCCAATGCCCTACCACCTGAGAGCGACAAAGTTTCAGCGGTTAAGTTAAGTAAGGTCTAAAAATTCATTGAATACTACACCTAGATATTTGTAACTGTCCGCATATGCCAAATTGTTAACACCAACACGAAATTGGAAATTACTTCTCTGTTTCCCAGTATTTCTAAAGTGTACCACATTAGACTTTGTAGGATTAACCTTTAACCGCCAGTTTAAACACCAGTCATTAACGTAATTGGGCATGTCCTGCATATCAGACTCGGGGCCATTAACATTATGTCATCCGCATACATAAGTAAGTATACATTTTCACCATCAATGTAAACACCTTTATTAAGATTGTTTAGCCCTATAGCCAGATCATTAATATAAAAGGCAAAGATTGTCGGCGACAAATTATCCCCTTGCCGGACGCCGGCTGAACAATCGAACCAGTCCGAACATATACCATTTAGCCTAATACAAGATGGCGTGTCAGTATACATTGATTTAATAGCGTTATAAACGTTGCCGTTTATACCATTTGATAGCAGTTTGTACATAAGCCAATTTCTATCTAGAAAATCAAATGCTTTTTGTAGGTCAAGATACGTCACGAAAGTTGCTTGCTTTGCTTGCAGACGATTTTCTAGAATAGAATTTGCGGCGTATACATGATCTTGAAATCCGTTCTGTTCATCTGCGAGCATATATAATATCAAACAGTATGAAGACCAGCTTTAGATGTAATTCAAATTGTTTGAAATTGTTCTAGACAAATGGCTACCTTTTCCGATAGACCCTATTAACCCATTGGTGAAAGACAAATCACGCTAGCCTACTAACTAACTGTTCTTAAGCGGCGGGAAATAATGTTGGTCAAGTCAGGATTCGAACTCGTGAACATATGGCTAAGAGCCGGAGTCAACTGAGCTGCTGGCGCTCATCAGAATAGAATTAAACGCACTGACTGACAAGTGTAACGATTATAGTACCCTTTTTAACGAAAAGAAAGCGTGACTCGATCCCTGGTCATGTCAAGCTGTTATCTTTAAAATGCAGTAGTTTTCCGTCTTGATACCGAGGGTTACAGGTATACGATTACGACACCTGAACTGTCTCACAACACACCGAATCTTTGATAGGGCGTCTGACTCGGATGTGAGACGGCATTATATATCTATCTGTATTAAGATGCAACAGTCGTACTTCTATCCCCGCAACCCTGAGCGCCAAGGGGGGAAGTCACCGAACCCTGAATAACCTGCTTCCAAGCCGGAGGATCTAACGATGCAATGTTGACAACGTATTACATTTGAATATTCAGCAAAATTTGCCCGAACTTTTGCATATTTTATGTGTCCGTATTGCTGACCAGTATTTGATTATTATACCGTTACATCTTTCTATTACGTACAAAGCTTACAGGACATAATAGCATAGTGCTAAACTGTTTGCAATATTATCGTAAACGTGTTCCCTGTAAAAAGAATTTACACTAGTTAAATATAGGAAATATTCGATACATGAATCACCGATTCTGTTTTATTTGTCCTTATATATGCATTCTTTTCCCACATACAATACAACTGCTGCAGACTATTTTGAAAATATGTAGGAAAATGCAATCTATAATTGGTGTTGAAAACTTACATAATGCTATATAATTCTGCAATACGACTTTCAATTATGTCACCTTCCTTAGGTCTTACAGCAGTCTCAGTCAACATGAGTCAAATTGAGTAAGTCTCCGTCACATATCTCTAACTCTCAGTCACCTTCCCTGAGACTACAGCAGTCTCAGTCACCTTACCTAAGTCACCATCAGTCGCAGTCACCTTCCCTAAGTCTCTATCAGTCGCAGTCTCAGTCACCCTCCCTACGTCTCAGTCACCATCAGTCAATTATCCTAAGTCTACAGCAGTCTCAGTCAATTCCCCTAAGTCTCAGTCACCTTCCCTAAGTATCCATCAATCGCAGTCACCTTCGTCTCAGCCACCTTCGTCTCAGTCACCTTCGTCTCAGTCATCTTCGTCTCAGTCATTTTTGTCTCAGTCACCTTCCTTCCCTAAGTCTCCATCAGTCGCAGTCACCTTCGTCTAAGTCACCTTCCCTAAGTCTCAGTCACCATCAGTCACCTTTAGTCCCAGTCACCTTCCTTAAGTCTACATCAGTCTCAGTCACTATCAGTCAACTTCCCTAAGTATCAGTCACCATCAGTCCCTTGCCCTAAATCTACAGCAGTCTCAGTCAACTGCCCTAAGTCCCCTAAGTCTCAATCAACATCAGTCACCTTCCCTGAGTCTCAGTCACTATCAGTCACCTTCCCTAAGTTTCCGTAATTTTCCTTAAGTCTACATCAGTCACAGTCTCCATCAGTCTCAGTCTCGGTCAGTCAACTTCCCTAAGTCTCAGTCACCATCAGTTACCTTCCCTAAGTCTCAGTCACCATCAGTATCAGTCACATAAAGTGTCAACCCTTATATACGTTAGAGAAATGTCAGAAACAATTTTGACCTAGCTGGGACTCGAACCCACGTCCCACTGACTTGCATTGACAAACGGCTGCTCTACCAACTGAGCTACCGAGCTTCATACAAATCCATGTCATTACAAGATATATATGTGTTGAAAGGTAATTACCTGGTCAATACTACGCAGTAAAATTTTAAAAAGTATGTTTTATGTAATCATCGACATAAAGTGGTATCTCAGCATAATTATTTAAGTCTTCGTGTTGAAATTTTAAACATTTTAAATTGTTACTAAATACATATTAGTAAACAGGTTTACTCATCAATCATCGCCTGCAACTTATTAATACGTAAACGTAGGTCTACAAATCAACACCGTTGTCGTAGCCTAGTGGCTAAGCACGCAGCACCTCAAACCTAAACGTTCACTTTTCATTGGTTCGATTTTTATGCTTGGCGTGTTTTTTTGTCTGTCCAGTTTTTTTCTAAATTTGTTTTGTATATATAATATATATATATATATACGACCATCTCATTTTTCATTTAGTCAATCATAAGATTCCTTTTCATCTTCGAATGTTCTCAATTCTAGTGCAACGACAATGTATGTGTAATCTTTCCCTAAATGTTACAACATATCACACATGCACTTATTGTAGAAGATTAACTCAACTATATAACAGACATATAATTAATCGGCATAACTGTACTTTAATAATATAAATAAAAGACAATCATGCTAGCATTACACAAAATGAGCAACATGGTATAAAGGCCATGAATGTAAATGACATTCCGATTTAGAGATCCGAACCCGTAACCATTTCATTTGCAGCTATGTGTGCCAGGTACGTAGCTAACTACGATACAATGATGTGTATAACCTATTGTAAATTGGACGTTGTATTTTTTACTGTTTCTAAAGAATTTTTATTATAACAAAACGTTACGAATATTTATGAGAACGAGACAGTTAAAAGTGAGCGAGACAGACATTTGGGGAGGGGGGGGGGGAAAGAGGCAGACAGAGACAGACAGAGACAGAGAGAGACAGACAGAGACAGACAGAGACAGACAGACAGACATACAGATAGGGTAGAGAGACAGACATACATATAGACAGAGAGAGATAGCGAAAGAGAGAGTGACAAACATATAAGAAAAGCGACAGACAACGTGAGAGAAAACGAAGAGAGAGAGAGAAAGCGAGAGAGAGAGAGAGAGAGAGAGAGAGAGAGAGAGAGAGAGAGAGAGAGAGAGAGAGAGAGAGAGAGAGAGAGATAGAGAAATAGAGAGATAGAAATAAAGAAAAAGGACAGCAACCAAACAGACAGACAGCCAGTAGGACGGAGGGATGATTAATCCATACGTGCCACGTGCCTCCCAGCGCTACAGACAAACAAATTTAAATTCAAATATTTTAATACTCAAAATCAATTTAATGATTTACATGCTAATAATACAGACATTATACTACACATAAAGTATGTAAGTACAGAAGACTTGGTTCGATGCGTCAAAATACGTCTTGGTTTGGGAAAGGGTTAACATGTTACAGTACTGGTAAAGGAATTTGTTATCCAATATAAGCCGAATCTAGCGATATGGATTTAATTAAATCTCTGCAACGGGACTATACAATGTAAATTGACGTTATACTAATTATGATACAGTGCGAGTGTATTTGTATTTGTTAACAGATACATCTAGGACTAGATTATATGTTGACGGACGTTGAATCTCTTCAATGTTCACAAATGAAAATAAGACCAAAATTACCTATAATGTTGCTAACATGTAAAACAAATCTTGACCCTATGGTTATAACTCGTTTGTTTGCTGAATTTAACTTATCCTTAATTTGAAGATTGACTTTACATTTCCTAGTTGAATCGACAAACTGACAGACAAACAGACGGAATGAAGGAAAAATATCGTGACAAAAGAAGAAATTGCCTATCGTAACCATTTCTTCTTTTTTGACAAAGGTTTCAACCATTTTCAATAATCATACCTTCATTTACAGAGATGTAATCTGTTTCAGGTTATTCAAAATGTGCCTGAAAGGGAGAAAGAGCAAAGAAATGCCTGTAGTAAAACATCAAAATACATAGAGTATGGAAAGCTTTTAGAAAGGTTTTAAAGCATTGTGCGAAAAGGAGGAATTGCTCATTTTCCACAATATTTTCAATATTCGTCTGTTATAGTATCTTTCACGGAAAGGGTTTAGCTATAATGGAAACGAATTAACCCTTTCCCGCTTACAGACGCTTTTTGACGCATATGCAGCATTTGACATTTGAAAACATCGTTACAAAAGGAGAAATCGTTATCGTAGGCAATTTCTACCTTTGTTACAATATTTACAAATCCTTTCAATAATTATATTTTATTCACAGTGATTTTCATATGTATTCTAGGTCGTCTGTTGCAGACTTGTTGGGGTCACAGTACGGTTGCCGTTTACAAATGAAACTGACATTAAGGTCAAACATACCTCAAAGTGTGTTTCCCTTGTCGGAACTCTTAAGAGTCATTAATGCAAGCCGATGGATTTTGCGTTTTATTTATTTACATGTCTTAAACACGCAATGCCACCATGTCTGCTATCCTTTTTCCCGCTACTCTAATTGTAAACTGTTTGAAACGGTATCGCGTTGACCTTCACTCGCTGCAGCAGGTTTTAAACGATTGTACGATCGTTTCCGACCGTGTCGCGTCAACGGGACTAGAATTTTAAAAACAGACGCCGGCGTGTACATTATTTCCAAAAGGTGAGCTGTCTACGGCTTCTTTTTACACGTTATTTATTTATTTTGAGGCATCGAACTAACTCTTCTGTACTTACATACTTTATGTGTAGTATAATGTCTGTATAATTAGCATGTACATCATTTAATTGATTTTTTACCTTTTTCTTTATTTCTATATCTATCTCTCTCTCTCTCTCTCTCTCTCTCTCTCTCTCTCTCTCTCTCTCTCTCTCTCTCTCTCTCTCTCTCTCTCTCTCTCTCTCTCTCTCTCTCTCTCTCTCTCTCTCTCTCTCTCTCTCTCTCTCTCTCTCTCTCTCTCTTTCTTTTTCTCTCACGTTGTCTGTCTCTTTTTTTCTCTGTGTGTCACTCTCTCTTTCGCTATCTCTCTCTCTGTCTCTCTGTCTGTCTCTGTCTGTCTGTCTGTCTCCCCCTCCCAAAATGTCTGTCTCGCTCACTTTTAACTGTCTCGTTCTCATAAATATTCGTAACGTTTTGTTATAAATTAAGATTATTGAGAAACAGTAAAAAAAATACAACGTCCAATTTAAAATAGGTTATACACATCATTGTATCGTAGTAAGCTGAGTACCTGGCACACAGAGCTGCAAATGCAATGGTCACAGGTTCGGATCTCGGAATGTCATTTACATTCATGGCCTTTATATCATGATGCTCATTTTGAGTAATGCTAGCATGATTGTCTTTTATTTATATTATTAAAGTACAGTTATGCCGATTAATTATATGTCTTTTATATAGTCGAGTTAATCTTCTACAATAAGTGCATGTGATTACACTTACATTGTCGTTGCACTAGAATTGAGAACATTCGAAGATGAAAAGGAATCTTATGATCGACTAAATGAAAAATGAGATGGTCGTATATATATATATATATATATATATATATATTATATACAAAACAAATTTAGAAAAAATCTTCACAGACAAAAAAACACGCCAAGCATAAAAATCGAACCAATGAAAAGTGAACGTTTAGGTTTGAAGTGCTTCGTGCTTAGCCACTAGGCTACGACGACGGTGTTGATTTGTAGACCTGCGTTTACGTATTAATAAGTTGCAGGCGAAGATTGATGAGTAAACCTGTTTATTAATATGTATTTAGTAACAATTTAAAATGTTTAAAATTTCAACACGAAGACTTAAATAATTATGCTGAGATACCACTTTATGTCGATGATTACATAAAACATACTTTTTAAAATTTTACTACGTAGTATTGACCAGGTAATTACCTTTTAATACATAAATATCTTGTAATTACATGGATTTGTATGAAGCTCGGTAGCTCAGTTGGTAGAGCAGCCGTTTGTCAATGCAAGTCAATGGTACGTGGGTTCGAGTCCCAGCTAGGTCAAAATTGTTTCTGACATTTGTCTAACGTATATCAGGGCTGACACTGTATGTGACTGAGACTGATGGTGACTGATGGTGACTGAGACTTAGGGAAGGTGGCTTATGGTTACTGAGACTTAAGGGAGTTGACTGAGACTGCTGTAGACTTAGGGAAGGCGACTGAGACTTAGGGAAGTTGACTTATGGTGACTGAGACTTAGGGAAGGTGACTTATGGTTACTGAGACTTAGGGAAGTTGACTGATGGTGACTGAGACTTAGGGAAGGTGACTGATGGTGACTGAGACTTAGGGAAGGTGGCTGATGGTTACTGAGACTGAGACTGTAGACTTAGAGAAGGCGACTGATGGCGACTGATGGCGACTGAGACTTAGGGAAGTTGACTGATGTTGACTGAGACTGATGTATACTTAAGGAAGGTGACGGAAACTTAGGGAATGTGACTGAGACTCAGGGAAGGTGACTGATTGTGATTGAGACTTAGGGGACTTACGGGAGTTGACTGAGACTGCTGTAGACTTAGGGACTGATGGTGACTGAGACTTAGGGGAGTTGACTGATGGTGACTGTGACTGATGTAGACTTAAGAAAGGTGACGACGACAAATGGAATGTGACTGGAACTGATGGTGACTGAGACTTAAGGAAGGAGTTTGAGACTGATGGAGACTTACTGAATGTGACTGAGACTTAGGGACGGTGACTGAGACGAAGGTGACTGCGACTGATGGAGACTTACTGAATGTGACTGAGACTTACGGAAGGTGACTGAGACGAGGGTGACTGAGACGAAGGTGACTGAGACGAGGGTGATTGCGACTGATGGAGACTTAGGGAAGGTGACTGAGACGAGGGTGATTGCGACTGATGGAGACTTAGGGAAGGTGTCTGAGACTGATGGAGACTTTATGAATGTGACTGAGACTTAGGGAAGGTGACTGAGACGAGGGTGACTGCGACTGATGGAAACTTAGGGAATGTGACGGAGACTTACTGAATGTGACTCATGGTGACTGAGAGTTAGGGAAGATGACTGAGACTGCTGGAGACAGAATTGAGAGTCGTATTGCAGAATTATAGCATTATGTAAGTTTTCAACACAAATTATAGATTTAATTTTGCATTTTCATAAATATTTATGAAGTCGTCTGCAGCAGATGTATGTGGGAAAGAATGCACATATAAGAACAAATAAAACAGAATCGGTGAATATTTTCTATATCTATCTAGTGTAAATTCTTATTACAGGGACCACGTTTACGATAATATTGCAAACAGTTGTTAGCACTATGCTATTATGTCCTGTAAGCTATGGCCGTAATAGAAAGATGTAACGGTATAATAATCAAATATTGGTCAGCAATACGGACACATAAAATATGCCAAAGTTCGGGCAAATTCTACTGAATATTCAGATGTAATACGTTGTCAACACTCCATCGTTAGATCCTCTAACTTGGAAGCGGGAATTCAGTGTTTGGTGACTTCTCCCCTTGGCACTCTGGGTTGCGGGGATAGAAGTACGACTGCTGCATATGTATAGATATATAATGCCGTCCCACACCAGAGTCAGACGGTTTATCAAAGATTCGGGGTATTGTGAGAAAGTTCAGGTGTCGTAATCGTATACCTGTAACCCTCGGGATCAAGGCGGAAAACCACTGCTCTATTTTAAAAGGTAACAGCTTGACATGACCAGGGATCGGGTCACGCTTTCTTTTCTCTAAAAGGGGTACTATAATCGTGACATCACTCAGTCGGTGCGTTTAATGCTTTTCTGGTGAGCGCCAGTAGCGCAGTTGACCTGGGCTCTTAGCTTTAGCTTCACGAGTTCGAATCCTGACTAGGACAACATTATTTCCCGCTGATTGAGAACAGTCAATTAGTTCGGCTAGCGAGATTCATCTTTCACCAATGGGTTAAAAAGGGTCTACCGGGAAAGGTAGCCATTTGTCTAGACACAATTTCAAATAATTTGAATTATATCTAAAGCTGGTCTTCATACTGTTTGATATTATATCCAAAGCTGGTCTTCATACTGTTTGATTGTTTTGTGTTTTAGGCCGCTTTTAACATTTTTCAGTTATATAAGGGCGTTCCTGTTTAAGCTACTAGTACTTATAGTCAATGTGTCTTGACACCAGCTAGTCAGTCGTAATGCTAACAACGCAACCCTGAGCGCCAAGGAGGGTATGCCTATTGTATTCTGGTCGTTAGACAATACAATCATCCAGGTACACAGACGCTTTACTACTGTAAACTAAATTCCGTCTAAATTAGAGAGTCTACGCTTAACATTTAAGTTCCACATTAACAAAATAGACTACTTTATCGACGTTACATAATTCTTGGTTATACTCAGAAGAAATCTGTCTATAATTCTTCATATTGTAGACCAACATTGAATGTTCACCTGAGTATTCGCTGTTTGCAGATGTTACAAGTTCCCTTTCACCTCACATGGCACACTGTTATTGATATATATATCTATATATTTATATATATATCTAAAGTTGAAAATGCGCATATACATCTGAGTCTCCACTGTTTGCATTAATAACACACTTATCAGGGGCCATTTTCAAATAATCATTTAGCTAATAGATACGGAGTTTGGAGAAGAGGTCATCCTTTTCCCTCACTATTTTGATATCAAGATATCACGTTAATATGAATTACGGCGGTCGATGGTTTAAGGACATAATAACAAGTACGGAAAGGTTTATTTAATTTTATTAACAAACACAATAGTGTTCAACGATCATGTAAACGTGTACATATGTACTATATCAATAACAAAATAAATATACATTAACAAATCATCTATAGATGATACAATTGTATAGGAAAGCTTGTTGATTGACCTTTACACCGATGTTTCTGAATGGTTCTTCAATCGACTGTCTATTGCTGCATATATCTGTAAATTAAAAATAAAAATAGATAGTAATTTTAAAAGCGGTACTCAGCTAAAACTAAAGACATTTTCGGTCTTTGTAGTTCCAGATCAGCCATTGCATCGGCGCATTCATTGAATGTTTCAATGTTCTTTATACTTAGTTTAACCTTACTTCAATTATATCGATTGCGAAACAAGCTTTCAGATAATAATAATCACGCTCGATGTTGTTTCATGTAGACTTGAAACCTGAAATCGCGCCGTTAGTATGAACAAATATCAAAGTCTTCACGGGACTCGAACCCGAGAACTTTGGTACTAGAGGCCGACGCTCTACCTCTGCACTTATGTCTTCTTATACTTCACAGCACAAGTAGTAGCATTCAAAGGTTGTATACGTCATTCACAAAATTAGGTATTAGACGAAGTCAATAATTTGAACAAAGACATTTAGGTATGTTGAAATTGGACTGTTCGGTTACGTGAGGATACAATATGATTTACTTATCATACAATTCCAACTTATCAAAGAGGGTCTGTGAAGCCCTGTGGTGGCTGTAGTTTCTTGTTGAACACAACACTGTTTCGTAATCACCACTTTGGACACGCCTCTCTATAAAGTCTAGACACGCCCTCGACAAGTCCGGTAACTCGAACTGACAAGCGCCGCAATATAAACCTGAAACAGAGAGAACATTAAGAATATTAGTGTATTCATATCTTCAGTTATTGATGATATTATGGATTGTATTTGAATGTAGGAAAACCGACTGGAAATAAATCCATACAAATCCCTCTGATTGTTATTTGAGAAACAAATATACATATTGGTATTGTCCTTGCACGTTTGTGGAATAGATAACACGGTCGTGACTCATGCAGTTCAATTTGCAATAACAAAAGTTTAATAAAATACTAACCTGCAACTGTTTCTTCCGTTACATTAACAGTTCCGCAATGTACAAATTGAACCAAATTTCGGAACACCACGGCATCGTATTTTCTCACGGGTATGACAAGCCTGTCCGCGAAAGGATGGGAGATTCCTACTGTTTTCTTGTTGGAACATTTCTTCTTGGTTTTGTCTAGGTTATTTTTACTCGCTAAACTTTTCATGATGAGTTCATAAAATTTCCTGCAAAATGAATACATAGGTTTATATATATACCACTGAGTTAGATAACGGAAATAATATCTCACTCTATGCTACATGACACCATCATTGGTGATCTCTTGGTCGTGACATTTAACATTACAAATATTCTGTATTCATATGCGTGAGTAAACATCCATGTGTATATATAAGGAAAATGCATGTTTGTGCTCAGTGAGCTAGAAACAGTTACCGCCCATTTAATGTGTATTAATGGTATAATGATCATGCTGCCATAGTTGATAACAAATAATGTTTACCTGCTTCGAGTCCCGAGTATAGCCTTCACGCCATGAATAGCGACTTGTTCCGGACCCACCAGAAACGTGACGTCACACAATTCTGGCATGGAAAGAATCAGCTTTAGGTTGTCACAAAGAGGTTGGAGGCTTTGGAATCTCACCACCTCCTGTGATTGGTTGGTGTAGACTGTCACAAGACTCTTCAGATGAGAATGAGCAGACATCACTTTGAACTCCAGTAGAATGATACCCAGACGAGAGGTCAGATGTGGAATCTGTAAATAAAATATAACAACATTAACCTACGTGTTCTTTAATAAAACCATATCTGTAGTATACGACTAATATAACATCATTGACCTACGCGTTCTTTAATAAAACCATATCTGTAGTATAAGACTAATAGAACAACATTAACCTACGTGTTATTTGATAAAACCATATATGTAGCATACGACTTTTAAAATATATCATACAGCATATCTGCAGCCGACAACGTTGAAGATATTTAGTATGAAATATGAATAGACTTTATAAATGAAGGTTTAATTCCTGTATACAGTTTGGCTGTTTTGAGCAATTTCTCATTTTGCTAAAATGTTTTCATGTGTCGTCTGCTGCAGATGTGTCAAAAATGCGTCTATAGGTGGGAAAGGGTTAAATGTGGGGAAATCCATGATCATTTTGTCCCTATAACGACATTGAAAACCTCTAACATAATTAAAAGTATAATCATTTAAATCGCTAAATTTTCCTGTTTTGGTCTCATGTTGATGCGTATAATTCAACTGAAAGTTGGAAATGTTAATTATGTTAACAGTATAAAACAATCGAGACATAGATTAAAATACGTAAATTGGCAAAATGAGCTTGCTTTATCTGCTATTTACCGTTACCAACTTGGTAGTTTTAAATATGTTGGTAATAATAATAAAAAAAAAAAAAATATAGACATCTGGCGCAACTGTGAGCAATAATCAAACACATGCATAAACATTGTGGAAAATATCAAATTACATATCAATAAATATGTGCTCATCTTTTCAAAGGAGTCAATAAATATCATCTGAAATATAAGAAAACCTTACCGTCAAAGTCACGGTCGTAATTAATATCCCAATACACTCTTTCTGCATATTCATCTGATTCCAACAATACTCTTCGTGTCAGATCCATGTTTTCAGTTGTAACTATTGTCCGGGTTCTTGTCTTCAGAAGAAAGTAGTGTCTAAGTTTATGGTTGCGCCTGTATGTATATTAATTACTGTAGATGCAAATATATTGCTGCTGTGTTCTGCCTTCGTATCTTGTCACTAATTGTTGTCCGGTTCAGGTTGGTGTGTTTCGGAATCGTGCTTATGGAAATGTAATGTCAATCTCAAGAGTGGAGACATTTTGTAGTGAAACATCCGTGAACGCTAATCGTTTATCTGACAGAGTGAACTGCGTGACGGCAAAAGCGAGTCTGTCTGACATCTGCCACGTGATTAAGTGTGAACAATTTCATTGGTCTGTTTGATTGTTTATAAACTATTGTAAGAACGTTTAAGTTACTTAAAGACACGGTTTGCGACAAATTTACTAATTAACTGTCTGTATGCGTTAATTAAGAGATGTTATTAGATCTACATTAATTAACATGTCTTGAACTAAATTAAAATTGTTAGATTCGTTTATTTCATTTGAGAAAAACAATTAACAATTATAATTATGATTTCAAGATAGACTGTAAAAAATAAATAAAAAGGAAATTGCCTGAATATTACCAAATTGGTCTGCTGCAAATACGAACAGCGTATGTATACATCAATGGTTAATCAAGCCTCCTTTACCACTTGCAGACACATTTTATCGCGAAAGCAGCAGATGAATTTTGAAAGAAATGTGGCAAACGAGAGAAATCGAGGTATTTCAGTTTCATATTGTCAAAATGTTTTCAATTGTGATATTTAGCACATTTTACCTAGATGAATTAAGTCGTCTGTTTCAGACTTGTGGTGTGTTGGAAAGGGATAAGGGACGCTAGGTCAATTACCTTTTTATAAGTCAAACGAATTGGCTATTTGACATCTTTCAAAAGTGTTGCTGTCTTGCACATATCGTTGAAGGGAAGTAAATTGGATTGGCATGATTTACATGACAAAATACACCAAATAAATTCCTTCTTTGTTTACATGTAAATCAACCATTTTCAACACTCAGTTGTCACACATTCTAAACGTTTCTCAGTACTACCAGTTTACTGTTTAATTGATCAGTACTACCAGTTTACTGTTTAATTGATCAGTACTACCAGTTTACTGTTTAATTGATCAGTACTACCAGTTTACTGTTTAATTGATCAGTACTACCAGTTTACTGTTTAATTGATCAGTACTACCAGTTTACTGTTTAATTGATCAGTACTACCAGTTTACTGTTTAATTGATCAGTACTACCAGTAGTATTTAACCTCACACCCATGCATCAGTCGTAATGTTGTCCCAAACCCGGAGCTACTAATTATAAGGTCTTTGCTTAGACCCGACCGGGTATCAAACACTGTTTTCCCGTTCCCGAGGCGGAACCCTATACTCACTAAACAACTGGTCGATTCATTGAAGAATACCACGATAAGGATATCGACGACTAACTGCTCTCCTCAAGAAATCTGGCTTATACACGGACCCTGTTTATGAAAAATGTGTTAAACTGTCCCACATAAAGACGCTTTCTGACGCCTTTGCAGCAGACAAAGTTTGAAAACATTGTATCACAAACAAGAGAAAATACTCATGATGAACAATAACCTCTGTTGTCACAATGTTTACCAACTCTTTTTAATTATTTTGCATTTATCTAGGGAGATTTTCCATTATTTTGCATTCATCTATGGAGATTTTCCGTTATTTTGCATTCATCTATGGAGATTTTCCGTTATTTTGCATTCATCTATGGAGATTTTCCGTTATTTTGCATTCATCTATTGAGATTTTCCGTTATTTTGCATTCATCTATGGAGATTTCCCGTTATTTTGCATTCATCTATGGAGATTTTCCATTATTTTGCATTCATCTATGGAGATTTTCCGTTATTTTGCATTCATCTATTGAGATTTTACGTTATTTTGCATTCATCTATGGAGATTTTCCATTATTTTGCATTCATATATGAAGATTTTCCGTTATTTTGCATTCATCTATGGAGATTTCCCGTTATTTTGCATTCATCTATGAAGATTTTCCATTATTTTGCATTCATCTATGGAGATTTTCCATTATTTTGCATTCATATATGAAGATTTTCCGTTATTTTGCATTCATCTATGGAGATTTCCCGTTATTTTGCATTCATCTATGAAGATTTTCCATTATTTTGCATTCATCTATGGAGATTTTCCGTTATTTTGCATTCATCTATGGAGATTTTCCGTTATTTTGCATTCATCTATGGAGATTTTCCGTTATTTTGCATTCATCTATGGAGATTTTTCGTCATTTTGCATTCATCTATGGAGATTTTCGGTTATTTTGCATTCATCTATGGAGATTTTACGTTATTTTGCATTCATCAATGGAGATTTTCCGTTATTTTGCCTGTACATTTTCAACCGCAGCAGAGTTGTCGTATGTGGGACAGGGTTAAAATAGGAAACAGTACCGTACCAGGTATCATCAGCCTACCGGAAGTTCCTGGTATATCTTCGCCGCTCAGACTGACGTTTTCTAAAACACGTGTTCCACCCCTCTGTTTAAAACAAAATATATTGGTCGTTTAAAGTAATAATTTGAATACAGAATAAATAGATATTTTTTTATTATTTTAAATTAAATCCGTTACCACACACTTTGACCATCTGCAGCAGATAACTCCTGTTTAAAAAGATTGTTTTAAAAGAAAAAAAATGCTCATTGATAATTCAATATTACGTGTACTTACACACAGACATTAACAGTGAGTAGAAATCGATTAACGCTGTTGAGAAAGCAAGGAAACACATGGGTTGTTGACTGACCTCCGCGACATGACTGACACTTTTTGTTAAAAACGGCATTAAACCCCAATCAGTAAATCATTATGTCGTCGTATAAATCCTGAAACCGTTTGGAGAGGGGCCTCGAACGAAGACTTCAATTTGATAGTAATATGAAAGTATGATTATTGACTAGGCTTGAATACGTTATGGCAAAATGAAACACGTGTTCATAATGGTGGTCTGCGGCAGACGGGTAAAATGCATGATCATAAAGAAGTCTGCTGCAGATGTGTCAAATGCGTGCTCATAAAGAAGTCTGCTGAAGATGTGTCAAATACGTGCTCATAAAGAAGTCTGTTGCAGATGTGTCAAATGCGTGCTCATAAAGAAGTCTGCTGAAGATGTGTAAAATGCATGCTCATAAAGAAGTCTGCTGAAGATGTGTCAAATGCGTGCTCATAAAGAAGTCTGCTGCAGATGTGTCAAATGCATGCTCATAAAGAAGTCTGCGGCAGATGGGTAAAATGCATGCTCATAAAGAAGTCTGCTGCAGATGTGTCAAATGCATGCTCATAAAGAAGTCTGCGGCAGATGGGTAAAATGCATGCTCATAACGAAATCTGCTGCAGATGTGTCAAATGCATGCTCATAATGAAGTCTGCTGCAGATGTGTCAAATGCGTGCTGATAAAGAAGTCTGCTGAAGATGTGTAAAATGCATGCTCATAAAGAAGTCTGCTGAAGATGTGTCAAATGCGTGCTCATAAAGAAGTCTGCTGCAGATGTGTCAAATGCATGCTCATAATGAAGTCTGATGCAGATGTGTCAAATGCGTGCTCATAAAGAAGTCTGCTGAAGATGTGTAAAATGCATGCTCATAAAGAAGTCTGCTGAAGATGTGTCAAATGCGTGCTCATAAAGAAGTCTGCTGCAGATGTGTAAAATTCATGCTCATAACGAAATCTGCTGCAGATGTGTCAAATGCGTGCTCATAAAGAAGTCTGCTGAAGATGTGTCAAATACGTGTTCATAAAGTCGTCTGCTGCAGATACGTCGAAAATGTACGCATATTGTCGTCTGCTGCAGATACGTCAAATCGTACTCATAAAGTCGCCTGCTGCAGATGGTAAAAAAAGTGCGCATAATGTCGTCTGCTACAGATACGACAAATACGTGCTCATAAATTCGTCTGCTGCAGATGCGTCAAATACGTGCTCATAAAGTTGTCTGTTGCAGATGCTGCAAAAAGGTGCTCATAAAGTCGTCTGCTGCAGATGCGTCAAATACGTGCTCATACAGTCGTCTGCTGCAGATGCTGCAAAAAGGTGCTCATCAAGTCGTCTGCTGCAGATGCGTCAAATACGTCCTCATAAAAACGTCTGCTGCAGATGGTCATAACCTCCACAAATATGTGTAAGTGTC